>JANAVB010019600.1:8857082-8894582 GCA_029216955.1 Iris pallida
CTGGAAGATCCCTTGGGAATACATCCATGAACTCTCTAATGATACGGTTGTGGCGGTGCTAATCCCCAACTGGACAACAGTTCGGCTCTAGACTGATTTTCGACCCTGTTCTCTGACACTGAATGGTGCCGTGCCGGGGGACTGAACAGAATACTACCCTCATGGCAGTCTATAGCTGCATGAGCATAGCTAAGCCAGTCCATCCCCAAATGATATCATACCCGGGGAGTGGCATCACAAAGAATCATCCCCTAAACTCTCTCCCAGCTATAGTAATTGAGCATCTATAGATAGCTCTAAGGGTACTGGTCCGCCTTCGTTTTTACTCTACTCATATCCTCGGTAGGTATAGCTACTAAGTGGTGTTTATGCAAAAACTCTAATGACAGGAAGCTATGCGATGCACCGGAACCAAAACAAGCATGGAGCAGAAAAGTATGCAAATAAACATTACCTGTGATGATGTCAGCCAAATAATATGATTTTGAAACCTGCTCTGGTTCTGCCTCAAGAGCCAGACTATAAGTCTTCCCTGGGGTCCCTTCTGGCGCTGCAGATATTGCATAAACCTCTGCTACTGAGTCAGAAGCGACAGTCTCTAGATGATGGTCCGGTACTGGTACCCTCGCTATGGGCAGTCCCGAAGCTGATGGGTGATACCACAAGCTAAATACTGCCCTAACCTCTTCCTGCAAACGATAGTATCATGGCCTGGCCTCCTACAGAATGAACACACAGGTCCCCTCTGCTGCCGAGGGTCTGGGGCTTAGCTGGTGGGGTTGGGTGATGAGGTATAGGAGGATAGTATGTCTGCTATTGCGGCGCGGTGCTCTCGGCTGGAAAGCCTGACGTTGGAAGGTCCCTCGTGGTGTACGGGAGCCGGCCTTTTGCAAGACTGAAGACGCTCTCTATGCTCCGGGCCAACTCTAGGCTCTGGTAGTAGTCAGTCGCACTGTTCGCTACTATGAGATGCCGATGTCTGGAACTAGACCATGACAAAACTATGCATCATCTCCTCTGGGTCTGCAACCAGACTAGGAGTAAAAGGCTCAATCGACTAAACTCTGCTGCATACTCATCAATAGAACGGTTCCTTGCTGGATGTTCTGGAATCGTAGCCCCATGGCCACTGTAGGGTGGTCGAGAAGAATTTTTCTTGAACTGGATCTTGAACTGATCCCATGTGGCCTTCCCTCTGCGAACAATGGCTTCATCCTGAACCAAACTCCTGTCAAGTCTGTCAGCAGAAATCCCGGCCTCGACCTGGAGGTCACCTGGCAAACCTAGCTTCAAGGAGTTCTCTACCGAGTCTAGCCAGTCATCTGCTACTACGATGCCCTGGTCCCCATAAACTCCCTAGGGTTCAAACCCATGAAGTCCTTGATGTTCCCTGCTCTCTGCCGTGGCTCTACCGGTGGTGGGACACAGTACGTCCTCAGAACGCTCCATGCTCTGGCGGAGTAAGGTGGTGCTCCTGATGGGTCGTTAGGAACCCTGGATCAGAGTGAGCAGTTGGTTCCCGTCGAGGGTGACGAAGCATGGGAGGTATGGTAATAGGTGGTGGTAGAGTAATTGGGTCCTGGTGGGACGTGATATAGAAGGTGGTGAGGCATCTAGGTTGGAGGATTTGTGGAGTGGGGGAGTATGGTAGGTGGAGGTGCGGTCAACTGGTCAACCGACTGGGTAGAAAGTGTGCCATTCTCAGGTGTGGCATATTAGGATGAGCGGGTAAGCACCATCTAATAAATAAAAGAACTTATAAGGGCTCTTTTAAGTAAACAATCATAAAAAAGAAAGTCTAATTGTAATAGCGAGCATATGATGTGATGTGTTTCCTATGTTGTAATCCTAGTAATCCTCTAGGTGTTCTAAGCGTCATTTTCTAGTGTTGTCTAGTTACCTTAAGTTCCTAATTGCAGGCATGCTTGGTACAATGACGTAACCAAACAACTTAGTCTCGACCTGCATGGGCCACCACTAAAAACATGTCATGATTCGCTACCCAAATTGTTGGGCCGGGCCGAGTCATGTCCAGCCTACGCTTGAGATAAAGCGTAGTAAGCTGTTCTAAAGACAATAAGATAAGACCAAAGTGTGCTAACAGTTCTATATATAATAATGAGTCAAAATATATCCAAACACAAAATCATCTCGTATATAAATATGTTCCAAGTACATGGCTAAAAGTAAAACTAGATACAGGTCCAGTTTCAAAATACATAGTCAACAACATAACTACACTCAAAGTTCCAAGTAAATTAACAACTAGACGAGTTTCCCCGTAGGTACATCCTCGTAAAGTAAATCCTGATCCTCGGCAGCAACTCTATAATAGGGATCGCATAACAACTCCTCCTCGGTAAGTATACCTACAACGTTATCCTGTCAGGACGGAAGCAAGTACTGATTCTAACAAACTAAAAGTACAAAACATAAAATGAACAGAAGTGTAGGAATTATGGCATATCATAATCTATCATGGCATCATATGTTTGTTTTAAAGTTTAAAACTGTAGCAGGTGAGTAATCAGTCAATAGGTAAATAGGATGTACAGTGGTACATATCAACTGTAGAAATAATACATAAACGTAGTTTTCATACTAATTTAAATACTAGGACACTAGCTGTGCGACACAACTTTCTGACTAGACACCTAGCCAAATGGTGAATTTTAGCATAGAAGACCAATGTGGGGTGACACAATACCTAAACTAACTTTCTAGGGCCTTTACACTATGGTAGGGTGGGGTCCAATACTACAATATCCCAAAATCACACAAAACATCGTAAGTCGTAATTAATCAATAATTAAATCAGACTGTACATTGTGTTCCAACAATTTTTAAGATAGACAAAAGCTCAATTACACCTAAAATAAAGTACCAAATGATCCTTGTTAATTATAGAAATTTATACTAATTTTACTGGAATTTATAAACCCTCATAGATATTTACTAAAAATCAGCAAACATAAGTACTCTGAAAATGAGTTCTATTTTCCTATTTTTATAAAATACCAAAAGTACTAACTAATGCTGGAAAAAATTATATTAAATTAGCTAAATTAACATAGTATTCAATACAATTTTTTCCAGATTTTTACATCACTTAAATATATATATATATATATATATCTATATATATATATATATTATCTATTATATATATATATATTATATATATATTATATATCTTTTTTTTAAAAAAAATATATATATATATATATATATTATATATATATATATATATATATATATATATATATCTTTTTTTAAAATTATATATATATTATATATTATATATATATATATATATATATATATATATATATATATATATATATATATATATTATTATATATATATTTTAAAAAGATATATATATATAATATATATATATATATATATTATATATATAAATTCAAAAACAGCAAGTAACAATTTCGGGAAAATAATTAATTAATTATTTACTATTTTATCCACGTATACGAATTGAACCCGAAGTCCAGATACGGGACCCAAAGTCATGAATCAAGTCCAATATGACTTGTACAGACTTTGAATGTATTAGACACATTTGGTCCCAAAAAACCCATGCTAGGTTTGCACACCAAATGGCCATGATTAATAAAATATAGTAATTCAAATATATATATTAAAGTATTAATACTAATATATTTTAAAGTGGTTAAAATATACAAGTCATAAAATTATATAATAAAATAACTTGTGAATTTACACATAATGACATTTGCACAAAACTGTATTTGAAATATATACATATACAACAAATACATTTATATATACATAAATATATAGATATTTATATATATATATATGAATATATATAATATATATATAATATATATTATTTATATTATATATATATATATATATATATATATATATATATATTATATATATATATATATATATTATATTATATTTTATATTATATATATATATAATAAAATACATATATATATATATATAAAAATATATATTACATATATAAATACAGTATATATATTATATATAACAGTATAATATATATATATATCTATATATATAATATATATATAATATATATATATATATATATACATAGATATATACATATACATATATAATACATATACAAATAAAATAAAAATAAAACAAAAAGAAAACAAAAGGGGGGCTCGAACTCGGCCCGCTGGGACAGGGGGTAGGTTTGAGCACCACTCGGCTGACCAGGGGGCCAGCTCGAGCTTGTTGGTCGAGTTAGGGTTTAGGTTAGTTTTATAATAATTTTAAGATAATGGATTTTAAACCCAATAACAGTCTATTAAACCCGTTAATCCAAAGTCCTGTGTTTTCGTGTCCTGACAGTTAGGGACACGAAGACACACGATTCCAGTGTCCTAGGCTTGCACGACTCACATGACACGAGTTTCTCGTGTCGAGTCCACCATCAAACTTACCGACACGAATCGACCCTACGTGAAAACGAGACACAGGAGTGAAGAAAATACGAAGGGACACGTACGTGTCCGGCGCGAGGAAGCTGTCGGGGTGCTAGCGGCGGCCGTAGGCGTTAGGGTCGGTGGCGAAGGGTGGCGCTGGGTTCGTCTCGTCGAGGCGAACAAGATGGCGGTGGTTGTAGGCGGTGGCGTGAGCTGTAGGGGTGGCGCTAGCTCTGAGTTAACTCTGGCGAGCTCGTCGAAGAAGAAGGGGGTCAGGCGGTGCTGGGGTGGTCGGGGTGGTGTTCTAGGCTAGGATTTTGGTCGGGGTGGTTTTATAGGATAGGAAGGCGGTGGAAAATTAGGGTTTTGGCCAGAAAATTAGGGATTAGGGTTAGGATTTCGGTCGAAGTCGGTGGTCGCTCGGCCAATGGCCAGCCAACGACGAAGGTCGTTTTGCAAAATAACCTCGGACTAAATTATTTTACATAAGTCCCCCGCCGCCTTATAAAATGCAATTTCTAAATTGCAAATAGCCCCCCGCTGTCGTTCTGTGCAAATTAAAATTTGCACAGACAAATCGATTATTACAAACTGCTATAAAATAATTAAAATAATTACAAATTGATATTAAAACAATTTAATAAATTGCAAATTGATAGTTTTAGCTTTAAAAATCATTTAAAAATTTTAGAAAATTTCTAATAATTATAATAACTTATTTTAAGGATTTAAATTCTATTTAAAATTATAAAATAATATTTTAAAATCTAGGGGCTTACATGTGGACGTATATAAGTAGTTGCGCATCTGAACTTTGAAGTCGTTGGCTTTGGAGGAAAGGGTATAACACCCTTGTGTGTCTGGGGTTGGCACATGCAGATAGCTGCGCCTCTGGAGTGAAGACACTAGTTTCTGAAGTAAAGAAAAGGGCGGGGCCTACCACCATCTTGCTTTTGAGGTTGGCGCAAGCGAGTAGCTGCGCCTCTGGCTTGAAGGCTTTGGCTTCTGAAGTAAAGAGCGATAAATACCCGCTCTTTAAGGACTTCCCTCTTAATTGCCACCGTAATATGGGGAATTTCAATGGTCTAAGACTGACACTCATCGTGCTAAGTCTTAGGTTCATCCCATTAATGCGGGAATTCTGACCGTCAGCCATGTGGCGTGCACTCTGGGCCATTTTCGGTCCTATAAAAGAGGAAGTTCTCCTCTGAAGAGTTGTTGTCTTCTTCTTGGCATCCTTCACTACCATGCGAGATCCAAACTTAACTTCGAGCGGCGATCGACCTTGTATAATTGGCTGCTGGTTGAGGCTTTTTTCGTTCATAGGAGTCATGTTCTTATAGAAGAACTCTGTGTAGAAGAAGCCATTGCTGCCCTTAAGAAGTATGTAAATGTCCTCCTTAGGGAGTTCAACTCTGGGCGACGTTTGGAAGATCTTCGAGGTCCTGACGACCTAGGTCATGGGTGGATAGCCAACCCGAAGAGCCACAGGTTGTGCTATGTCCTTCTCATTCAGGGCTTCGCGACCTGCCGCGCTCTTTGAAGGCTCGGGCCAATGACTGCTTCAGGAAGCTGCTTGCTTTGGCCGAGTGGCTGATATGCTTCTGGGAGGCTGCGCCCATAAAAAGGTCAGAATACGCCTCGATGGAGGTCAATCTTCTGGCATGAAGAAGAAGGGCTGCGCTTTGACGAAGACCGAATCCCTTGTAGACCCCTCTAGGCTCTGTCGAATATGTACCAGATCCTTTGTAGACGAACATAATTAGTCCTTTTTGTGTATTCTTGATGTGTCTATACTAGACTTTGGTAGACGTGACACATAAGGGACTTCTTTCCATATCCTCTGTTTTGTCTTTTTACACTTGGGCTGAGCCTTTGTATCATCTGCTCTGTGGCGATGGGATGTTATCAGCTAAGATTTTTCATGCTTCTACAACTAGCAGCAGTCTAACAACAGTTAGGTACAGTGAAGGAGGCAATAGCAGTAAGTGACTGTAGGGGGTATTAGAATACACTGGAGTATCAGGAAGCATGTGTGCATATTTGAGGTATGACAGTACTGTAGCACTGCTACAGATGTGAAACCAATGGTGGGTGCTACAGATCTAAATCTGTGGGGGTATGTTTAAGGGCATAGACATGTGGGTATAAGTGGTGTCAAGAGTATCTTAATGGTTAGGGTGAGAGTGAATATATATATATATATATATATATATATATATATATATATATATATATATATAGCATAGGTGGTAATAGGTAATTTTTAGACCGAGGGTAAATGCATAGGGTAATGGGCATCATAAGGTATGTTTAGGTAATGTCTAAGGTAAAGGGGGTAATGAGCTAAGGTATATTAGCATGAGTCTATATATGTATATTATATGGTATATACATAGGATATTAGCTAGTATTACCTAGTATTAGCTAGGATACCTTGGTATGATAAGGTATGGACCTAGAAACATAGACAATGATTAGTTTGACCTAGTTTAGCAAGGTATGACTTAGTTTGAATTCCATGACCTAGAATTGACCTAGAAATTATATTTTAATTTAGATATCAATGATTATCACTCCAAAACATCAATTGACATTAATATTTCATATTTAGGTCTTCGAGGCACTATTAAGGATATAGTTTGATACTTTACCCCGGATTCCAGGAGAGTACATTCTTTGATAATTTCTCATTTATGATATCTTCTATGTTTCTTATATCTAGTGTAGATATCTTTAGTTTTTTGACACATGGTCACATGGATTGGTATTTCCGGATCCCGTCATGAGATGTTATTCCTTGTATATCTTGGTGTATCTTATGCAAACTTTGTTGTTGTTCTTGTACTTGTATGGATACTGATTCCTGAGAAGACTTGCTACCTTCTCATAAAATTCTGTGTCGTAACATACCATGGTTGGATCCACTATATCGGTCGGGGCGGAAAGTATTTGTGTAGATATGTGATCATACCATCCTTATGCATGTATTGTTCCTTGTGAGTGTTGATTATACACCGCACGTATGATTAACCAGGCCATTTATCCTTGTGTAAGTTTCCAAGTCGATCACATGTTGAAACTAGTGCTCACTCACTTAGATAGTTTTATTCTTGATTCTTGTACATGATATTTCTTGCTCTTGTATTTATTTACAACATTTCCATATCTTATTGTATTATTGTACCTGTTCTATTATCTTATAAATTCTCTCTATTTATTGTTATATAGTCTATATTATTTATTGGAACTGTTATTAGAGGTGTGCTTCGCTCCAATACTTATTGGATATATTTTTCAGATGATTTAGTGGAGTGGTGTCCTACCCACTACGAACCTCAGGATGTAGCGGGAGTAGACATAAAGACTTTGACTCAGGAGGAACTAGTTCCAGTAGAGGAGACACCACTAGTAGCGACTCAGCTAGATTAGCTATTGGTACTGGATTTGTCTCTAGCTTTCTGACATATTGAGATGTTATTATTTCTGAGTGAAGTTATGCTCGTTGTTTAGTGCCACTTATGCCGATGTTAATGGTGTGACAAGTCTAAGCCCTGGCTTGCTTTTAGCTTTGCTTCGGGCAAAGTTAATGCTTGCTGGGGTAGCCTCGCATACATTAAAGCTGTGTGATTGCTGGTTCTTAGCTTCGAAGATGATAGTGATGTTAAATCAACTCATAGAACTTCATGTTCTAAGCCATTTCTGGTTGAGATCCGAAGGGTCTAAAATTTCTAAGCCATTATCGTTTATGATCCAAAAGATTAAAAAAAATTCGCAGCCATTTCTAGCTATGATATGGAGGATCTAAAAACATTTCTAAGCCATTCCTTGTTGTGATCCGAAGGATAAAAAAGGAACAAAAACAAGCCATTGCTTAGTTTGTCGATTGACAAAGCTTTTGCATGCTAATAAAGTGTTGTAGTCAATTATGTGACTAAAAAATTTCATAATAGAAGAGAGAAATTCTTTCGTAGCTGAAACCAACAAGGGTTCTCCATATGCTTCTATTTATAATAATCATTGGCTAACTTTGGTTACAAGATATGATCATACATGATTATGAAGAGATAAATGATATCTCTATATGTTAGTTAGTTAATTCTAAATTAATTGCAAGTTACCAAATAGTTGTTCTATTTTTTCCTTCCAAATAGTTGATATAAATATTGGTGATGCATACTGTGAATATATGGAGTCCAATTTTGTTCACCAACCAAAACTAGTAGGAATGTTTATCCTTCCACTCAAAGATTGCCACATGTCATTTTTGTCCAACCTAAAACTACTTTTGTAGTGGTTTTGTGAACATCCCACTAGTTTGACCACCAGTGGCAATCTTTGAGAGGAATGGTGAACATTCCCACTAGTTTTGAGTCCATTTTGTTTATTCACCAAAATTAGTGGAGATGTTCATCATTCCACTCAAAGAATGTTGTGTGTGGTCAAAACTAATGTAATGTTCACAAAACCACTCCTAAGGGCATTTGGTTTAAGTTTTGGAGGCTTGGGAATGAGTTTTGAATTTTCTACCAATGTTTGGTATGTCTAGGATTTAGAATTAGAGGGGAATACGAGGGGCTTCATATTCTCATTTGATGTGGGAGCTATTCCCAAGCTTCCCCTTGAAAAATAGTTTTGCATTCCTAGAAATATTGTTTGATTATTTTGTTTGGACGCTAATACCCTCCATTTACTTTCAAAACTACAACTTCTATCCCAAGCATGTGAATGGTAATAGTAGCATCATAAAATTAATGAAAGAGTATTTATAAAAATTTAAACAAATCAAGATTATCATCCATGTGTGAAACAAACATGGAAATGAAATAATTGAATTTTTTTGACTATATATTCCCAATTTAACCAAACATAGATATGGAAATGTTAAGGAAAGGAATAGGAAATGGATTTCTAGGAATACAAAAACTCCATCCACACCAGTCCCTAAAGTGGTTTTAGGTTGGGTAAAAAATGACAAGTGAAAAGTTTTGAGTGAAGGGCGAACATTTCTACTAGTTTTGGTGAGTGAACAAACATGGAATCTATATTTGGAAGAAAAAAAAGGATATTATTAGAGTTCCAACAAAATTAATGCCCAAACATTATGATTTTGTCATAAAACAAGAAAAAAGAAATTATGTGAATATATTGGGAAATAAATTGGATTTATCACATTTCCAACAAAATTAATACCCAAACATTATGATTTTGTCAGTAAAAGAAGAAGAAAGGATCGGTCTACCTGACCTTCCTCTCTCCTAAGTATTTGTTTTGTTCTCGCATGAGAAGCGCTCCATAACCATCCAACAATTTCTTTCCTAAAATTTCACTACCAATTCACAAGCAGCATTCGAGAAGAAACTCTACCCAACAAAATGGCGAGAAGAAGCTCCGGCAGATCCAACAATCTCCTCCTCTTCCTCCTCCTCTCGGCTGCTTCTCTCTTCTCCTCTTCCTCCTCCCTCCGCTTCGATCTCCAGACCGGACACACCAAGTGCATCTCCGAGGACATCAAGGTCGCTTCCATGTCCGTCGGGAAGTACTCCGTCGTCAACCCCTCCTCCAACGACGACCCCCTTCCCGACGACCACAAGATCACCGTCCGCGTAAGTCCCTACAAGGACACGGACACGGACGCGACACCTATGTTTGTAGTGTCCGTGCTCCCTAGCCCTAACCCTAGTCCTGACCTTAATTTTGACTGGATCTTAGGTGACGTCGCCCTATGGGAACAGCTTGCACTTCGGGGACCACGTGGAGTCTGGGAACTTCGCCTTTACGGCGTCGGAAGCAGGCGATTATTTGGCCTGTTTCTGGATGCCGGACCACAAGCCGGCATTCACGCTGACGGTGGAGTTCGAGTGGAGGACGGGGATCGCCGCCAAGGACTGGACAAACGTTGCCAAGAAGGGGCAGATCGACGTAAGAACTTTTTTTTCTTTCTAGATTGTGTTGTGTGTTTATTTTGTGGTCAATTTGGTTCCGTACGGACACGGCAACACAGCACGCTGTGCTCATTTTGGTTCGTCCTAGTGTCTTGTCCAATATGTGTCAGACACGGCATGTCATGTGCATGGTACCTATTTTCTGGTTCCTAGCCTATGGATGAACATCATTTATATGTATCAGGAAGGCTACACAGTATTTTATCTAATCTTAAAACTATATGTCAACTTGATATCTGTGCATCATCGCATTGAGAAGGCTACTTGATGCCACAAATGTCACAAGCCCGGATCCAAGGTGGTTTGGATTTTTGAGACCGCCACAATATTGTAGCTTGTACAATTCAAACATCATCAAGTGTAATCCGGCTCCTGATAGAACCGTGAAGTCATTAACATACCAGAAATATGATAAATCAACATTTTGAATTCACAAAGCTATCAATAGTGAGCGCAAGTGGTAATAAAAAAATCCAGATAATCCACATTTAAATCCAAATCACAATTTGTATCCAAAATGTGATTATCCAGACTGATAGATCCTCTTCCCAATTGATTGGATTTGGGAGGAGATCGAAGGAAATTTGCCATTGACACACAAACTGTGGGGAAGTAGAAAGAACTAGGGTTTCTTTATTGATTCAAGAAAAAGAATTACAAAGGAAAAGGAAGAGTACAATGGAAATCTAAAATGTAGAAAAACAAGATTACAATCACACATACTCTCCTCACTAGCCTGCTTATTTATAGCCAAGGCTTAACTACCTTGTAACTGAATCCTAACCGAATGGACCAACTGTCTTGAGCTGGAATTCCCCTCCTCACTGACAGTACATCAGGTCATGATAATAGTCTGAGCTCCTTTGACAATGCTTGGGCTAAAGCTCTGATGCTCTGATACCTTGAGCTAATCAGTGAAGGCTCGCTAGTCAGTGAAGGCAATGCTTTCTGATACTCTCTGATACTTACTAGCTAGTTAGCTAGTGTAGACAGTGGAGATTTCCAGCTTGTGAATCATGAACCACCAATGCACAGAACCATCGATGCACAGCCTATGCAGTCTTCGTCAATTGCAGTTCAGTGAACTAGTAGCTACCATGAGAGGGTCTGCATCACAGACATTTATCTAACTATCTCTTACTGCGACTTGTACAACTTAGATAATATATAGTGTGGCATTACACTATTTTTTGGATGAATAAACTCTAGGAAAAAGTATAGGTGGCAATTGTGAAGGATAAGTTATCATCATCATCCAAGTTGTCTTATACAATCATGTTGTTTGTTATGGTGCAAAAAAGAAAAGAAAAATAATAATAAACAAACCCTCCGCGAATTGATAAAGTTCTTATGACCTAGTGTCAATTTCCTTATGAGTTACAAGACTATCATCCAACAAGTTAGAAAGCTTGTAATCACATATAAGTTGGCTTATATAACACACCCCAAGCATCTGAATTGGCTAAATTCAAATGAAATTTCTTGCATACGACTGCTTGACACTGGAAAGTTGACTCATGATGATGTTTTCACAACTGGCCACTTATTTAAGACTGAACCGACAAGGACAAGAAAACATAGTGTTAAATTCCAATCCTTGATAATTATACTGATAGCAAAGTTGAAAAGGAGAAATAAATAAAGACAATGCTATAAAGGATCCAACATTGCTACTACCAAAATAATAGACTAGACTTGTGCCTTCTGCTACTCAACTTAAGGCCAATTTGGTTCCCATTTGAAATGGAAATATTTTCCATTTGAAATTGAACTTTTTTCATTTCAAATGGCAATTGCCAGCTAGCGCCTCCGCGAGCTTTTGCCTTTTTCGGCCAATTTCGTATGGCCAAAACGGCAAACGTTGGCAACCAAACGCATTTAGTTTATCGTTTTGGCCAAGATGTTGACACAAACGGCAAACGATCCATTCCAAACGGAACTAAACTAGCTATTAGTAGTAGGTATCTTGAAAAGTTGTTGGATGCTAATTGAACAGTTTGATGTATGCACGAGGCACAAACAAAGACTAAAAGGAAACTCAAGAACAAGTAAAATAGATGATAGAAATATGTTTTTATCTATGTTGTCAACTTGCGATACTTATCATGTATTGATTTTCTTGTGTATCATATCGTGTATCCCATATCATATCGTGTCTCATATGGTACCGTTACTCTAGGAGTTTAAGTCTACACCTCTAAATCCATATAAGAACATGATTTAATATAATTTTCTCATTAATCTTTTATTTGTTTCATCTTTACATGTCTATCTAGTCCGTAATCTATATTCTTAAGTATATATTAGATGACTCAAGTAAAAAGGCCGATACTACATATTAGCCAATATGTATCATATCAGATTAACCGATACATAATGAAATGGTAGTATATTATATCATATCGTAAGATACTAACAACATAGTTTTATAACAGATGCTAAATATGTTCAATGAAAGCCATTCTTGGTTAAGAAGAAGGGGGTGAATCATGCTCTCTACTAGTCTAATTAGACTTAGATTCAGGATAGTGTGGCAGTGGAGAAAGAAGAATTTTGATACACAAGAAACTTCTGTTATTCATCCTTGGGAAAAAATCATCATGTTGTTTGTTTCTACTGGTAGAATAGTCTTGGGGGAGGGGGACAGTTGGGAGACACTGAGGTGACATGGTCGGTTGGTATTCCATACGGATCTGGAGGTAAGTCAATTTAATGGTCAGTTATGTTGCAATAAGTAAAGCTACCAGTAGCTCCATAAGGTAACCCCTGCCCCAAATCATGTTTTCTACTTTATTTTTTTACATTTTTTATGAAACCCAATTTAGAGATCACGATCACAGTATTTACAAGGATAGACCATAACTGCATATTCAACTACTTGATTGTGATTGAGAAGAAAATATGAAAGCAAAGAGTAATGAACATGTGAAAAACCAGATAGAGAGAAGATGAACCTGAGCTACCAGAATAATTGAACGAACTCATTCAAACTTTGGAAGGATAGCTGGACACATGCAACATCTTCCTATCTTGGCTTATTTACATAGAGATGGGGAGATTGGCTGGCATAAGTCGAGCTCTTGTTAAAGAGAAGCAGACAAAGAATCAAGCATGTTGCTTGTTTTCCTATGAGAATTCTTGGTTCATTCTTTAATCTCAATGACACTAATTTTTTTCCTCCATGTTAGTCATAAGTATATCCAACTCTGTATCTGAGCATCTTCAACTCTGATCTTGGAACTTATATTTTGTTGGAGCATTATTTGAATAAGTAATCTTTCACTTCCCCACAAAATTATCTCAATGGAAACTGTCGAAGCGGCATAGTTCTCATTATTGAGTTTGGTGTAAACCAGAAATAAATCTGCAAATATAAATAAACTTCCCTGTTGTCTAGACATCTCATCTGCATAATCAGATTTCATATCATGTGAAAAGTCTTATATAGCTATCTTGTTTAAGGATACTACCAAAACCCTGGTTAAAATAAAATGGAGTGATGCATTTTCTACCAATTGATGCTTCATAAAGTGGAGCCTTACAGGTTATGCTCTCACAATAACTATATCCAAACTGTTAACACTAACAAACGGAACATACTACATATAATGAAATTAACAGAAAGGAAGGAAGAAACCCTAGTTAGTTTTGGCACAAATCCTAGAATGTTTCAACAAATATTATTTGATTATATACCCTGAATGCTTTATTATTAATAATTGTAACTTTGTGATTTTTGAGAGAGAAGAAATAAAAAGAGATGCATGATATTCTCTTACAGTTATGACCAACAGACACAACAAAAAGTGTGTAAAGAGCATAATTTTTTTAATGCTCTTGGCAGTTGGTAACTTGGTATACTTTCTATATGACATAGGGAACATTAATTTTTGGATGGCACTGTGAAGAAGATATGAATTCCACAATATATATGTTGTGGAAATTTGTTGAATAAAACCATATACAATTATATTTGTGGCTACAAATGTGTAGGAGGCAATGATGTAAATGTCAGATGTCGAGTTCATATGACGGATTTGGGTTTCTTACTATTAGGTGTTGTATGTTGGGGACATTTTAGATACATTTTAAAATGTCGGATATCAGTGTAATATATTATATATCCTAAATTTACGAAGTATATCTCAAAAAATGTCGGATTATCAATAAATCGTATCCTACCTACTAGAGAAAGGAGGAAGGAGAAGGTTTGATTTCGGATAAATCTGCAAAATTATAGGATTTTTGAGAAGCAGAATCAAGAAAGAAAAACAGAGAGGATAGAAGAGACACTTATGTCGAAATAAGGAGGATTCTAGAGGCGAGAGCTTGGGGGCTAGGATTCAGGGTGAGAAGTGGTAAGCAACTTGACGCTAGGGATTGAAATTCCTTCATAGTTACTTTGGTCTAGAGAGAGAATGTGTTTGCTTGCTTGCGGTGGTTCTATGCTGCAAGTCTAAGGTAAAACTCTGACCAACTCATTTCCTTTTTGCTGAGAAATGCTACATTCTCTAGTCTTTAGACTATATCACAATAGGTAACTATCAATTAACGAACAAGTATTATACTCTAGCATCTAGTGTGGCTACAGTGTACTGACACCCATCTGAGCTAGCAGATCAAATTGCATCCTTTGTAATAATGTAGTTTGCAAGTGTAAGAATGATGCCATTGTTATCATCTAAGAGTGATTCTTGTGTTAAGAAATTATTTAAATATTTGTGGGCGACAAAAGAACAACCATGCTCGCCCAAACGAGATAGGAGCTGGACCTTGACCTATACCATGCCTAGGGTCTATAACATTTGGGAATGGCACAACACAACCCGACTTCCTCCCATTCCGTGCCGGCCCAGGCTGATGCTTGTAAAAGGCATGTTTCACACCTTTATGTCCACCCCTTGATTAGTAACCTAATGTCACACTTCTTGTGGGCTAATAGGAGCATGGGTAGTGCTCATCTTCCCCAGGTTCCGAACCTCAGGACTTTCCCTTCCTAGTATACCAAAGGTCTCAACCATTGACTTGACAGTTGCCCAACCCGTGGTCATAGTTTTTCAGTTCTTGCCAAACAATCATAATGCTAAAATGTTGGTTTGTCGTTGAAAAGTTGATTCATAGGGCACAATGTTGTCGAAGTAGTCGACTGAGCCAACGCTACCAATGCCCTAACTCCTAGGTGATGATCTTTTGCCTAACTAGCCCGTGATAGGGAAACAAGAAGAAGATAGTAAAATTGACACAGGATACTGCCAGGGTTCTCTTCTTGGATGAGTGACTTTTATTGCTTTATAATTAGCTTCAGCAAATTTTAGATCATTTAATCATTAGTCATTAGGTTGCACTCTAGGCATGAAGCACAAATATTAAAAATTATTCACTTCAATTTAATCTAAATTTTGCGGAGGCTAATTGTAAAGCAATAAAAGTTATTCATCCAAGAAGAGATAATTTTGGCACATATTCAAAATTTATTCACTTGAATTCAGACTACCGCTTCGAGTTTACCAAAGGGCACATGTTTATCCACAGTCTGGATGAAACAAATCTCGCTCCAAAGATGGCGACCCTTCATGGCGATGCTTTTGTACTGGGATTGAACATCAACCTTGATATGTGCTCCATGGCTTGATCATCTCTAATATGAATATCATGAGAAGGTAATGAGGGCACTGGGCATTGTAGGAGCAGTATTGTATGAGGTTGCGGATCCAAGAGCAGAAGTCACAAAAAGGAAAGTGGAAGGGATTTTAAGGTTTTGTAGAGATAAAGATGAAGTATAGGAGATATTTTATCTACGAATAAGAATCATCCATAAACTATAAATAAATTTCTCAAACTCTTCATTTCTAAAGCTTATGTACAACTTTTTATATATACCACAAGCGACCTTGGCCATCAAAAAATAGAACCCTAAAAAGGAATAGACCGATTTCATACAAAGATAAACCAACTACAAAAATAAATCAAAACAAACCAAAGTCCAATGGTCATGAATAGTCCAATTAATCAAATAAAATTCAATGGTTCAAATCAATCCAAACTGGACCCAAATGAACTTGAATTTGAAACTGATGAACTGGCTCCCTATTAATTCTCCTCGTTTCGAAAATTCATCTTTTGATGAATAAAGGTAACAATACTGGAAGCGTTTGAAGAAAGCGCTCTAAACGCATCAACAAATCAAGTAACTTTGTACTACATAGTTAGCTATAGTGAGTTCATCCTAATAATATGCTATTACTGGCCTAGGGTGCCTCCAAGATGGATAGGATGGAGGAGGCAATACATGAAGTTGTTGAGGATACCTCCATGTTGGTACTGGTGGAACTTATCTGGGGCGTATCATGGTATTGGTTGTCGTGGTGGAAGACACTACAATTTTTGGAACTATAGTAACAGCTTACTCTGAAGAAGGAAATAACAATGGCATCGTAGGCCCTGTGATGGTGATGAAAGGTAGACCATCCTGTATTAAAGTAGCAGTCAGCTCTCGATTGTCACCCTCACTAATATTTTGTTCCAATTGAAAACCTCTGAAACCTGCTAAGACTATCTGCTGAAACTATGTAATAATCATCACTTACAACTAGAGTCCTACAAGTCTTGGAATGTAAATCGTGAGTGAACTGGGCAACAATATCTGCAGATACTAAAATGGAATCTACAAACAGTTAAAAAGTCCATAGGATCAAGGTAGTCAAAGGCGCAAGGCGCACTCGAGGCGCAAATGGTCCATATTGTCCGAGGCGCAAGGCGCACTTAAGGCACGCGTCCGAGCGAAGCGAGGCACAAAATAAATAATAATAAAAATATACATAAATAAATAAATAAATTAGTAATGACAAAATAAAACTAAATAACATATTAAAACCAATAAAAATATGTAACGAAGTGAAATAGTATAGCATCAATAGCACTCAACAGAATTAACAAGAATTTGTATTCTCCTTGCCAAGCTTTTAGTAAATTTTAGTTTTTCAAATTAATTGTAGCCAACTTTGGCAACCGTGGAAATAACTACCTCCCTCCCATCCCTCCCACTTGTATGAGGTAATGGCTCTCTCTCTCCGCTTCGAAGTTTTTTGTTAAAAAAATACATAAGGCCCTTTTCTTGGTTGAGCCTTGCTGAAAGGCGCATCTTAGGTGCTCCCGGAGAAAGGTGTCTCGCCTAGTAAGTAGTAAGGTACGAGGCGCAGATGCTGTACCTTGCTGCGAGGCGCGCCTTTGACTACCATATGTCTAGTGATGATCTTGATCGGACTCAACCTGACAAACATGTTAGCAGGAAGCAGAAACTCATCGAAAGGTGTAGGAAATGAAAGTAGACTCGACTTTCTTGAGGGATTCTCACTCGTAACCGAAGGGAGTGTGTACGTAATATTGAGTACGGGTGAATCTAAAGTCACTAATGCTGTGCATCCTGTACCTGATTCAACTATGTGGTCATCCTCAATGGTTTCTGGCTCGAAATCAGTATCATCAGTGTTATTGGAAGTCTTCTTTTGTTTCCAACTCCTAAAGGGACTATCATATGTGAGATGGCCCAATCCCTTAAAACGGAACACTTGAGAACCTTTTCAGCAGCATCATATTCTAGCATCTACCCTATTGTTCTGGTCAACAAAAGCAATCGAAGCGATCATGCCTCTTGGCATGTAAGTAGATGACCAACTCATTAAATTTATTGTTCATGTAATCCAGAACCGATATTGATATGTATTGCCTGCATCGTATTCTTTTGTCATGTCCGATGCGATACTTACCCTACATATACCGCCATATACCAAAATTGTTGCTATATTTCCCCGTCAAATCAACAAAAAAATTTTTTTAAAGAGAGGGAGAAGTATGAGAAAAAACAATACATAAATTACTTAATTGTGTCAATGATAAATGTGCTATAGTGTGTCGATGAAATTCCCTATTTACACAACGCAACCATCAACATTTGTTGAAGTTGTATACTGTAGATTCATAGCTTCATACATCTTAATACTTTTCCATTCAAAATTTCAGATAATGTTGGGTACTTTGTCTAAACAAGAAGGAAAAATGTATCTATTGCAGGTGCATAATTCCACAAAGTTGAATGTTATTCCATCAAAAACTAATGGAAAATAACAAATAAAGTGCAAGATTATGCCCAAATTTATCCCCAAAAAATTAGTTTTTTAAAATAATTTCTTATTAATTGTTGACTCTATGAAACCAAAAACTCTGAAACACTGATATGAAATCGTCAAGACCGCCGATGTTGATACTCATAAGAGGGGTCCAAAATCGATTATGATACAGTTCCAGCGAATCTTGGTCGAGGCATTTGCATCGTATTCTTGAGGCCCATCTCTATCCTATAGATCTTACCACTACATAATAACATGCAAAAGTCTAATCTAACACCAACTTGATGCATGACAAGACCTGGAGTGCATCCTAATTATTATCAAACGATCTGAAAATTGTGGAAGCTTAATTATATAGCAATTGAAGTCACTAACTAATCCAAGAAGAGAGAACTTCAACTGAATTCAAAATATGGGTTAGAGTTTACCAAAGGGTACGAAGTTGATATGCACAATTCAAACGAAATGTCGTTCCAAAGGTGACGATCCTTCATGATGATTCTTTCACACCAGGTCTGAAGAGCAACCGTGGTCTGAAGAGCAACCGTGACCTACTCTTCCAGACTTGATCGAGCCTAAGATGATATGATGAGAAGGCAATGAGGGTATTGTAGCAATGAGTTGTTGTTTGTCTCAGTTGTGGGATCCAAGAACAGAAGTTGCAAAAGAGGGAAAGTGGAATCTGCTGGAGGGTTTTATAGAGGAGGACATTTATCTATCAATAAGAACTGCTCCACAAACTATAAATATATTTCACAAACTCCATTTTCTAAAAACCATAATTACGTCTTGTTTATATAGGCCACAAACAAACATGAACATCAAAAAAAGAAGCCCCAAGAAGAAACCAAGTTATGCTTAATATAAAAACTATAAGATAAACCAAAATGAACTAAAATAAATTGTGTTGAATAGTCTGACTAATGAATAAAATCCAACAGTCCAAGTCAGTCCAAACTGGACCTAGATGTGCTAACACAAATCATTTGAACTGGTCCTCATTTAACTGCTTAAAATAGGTGAAACCAATATCAAATCACTAGTAGAACAGTACACATTCTTGGCCTGAAGATAATTTTTCATGTTCTACGTTGTATAATAATACAAAGCATTTGAAGAAATAAAATTGTACAACAGAAAAGAAGGAAAAAAAATGTAGGGGGGTAGAAGTAATGAGAGAAAAGAAAGAAGAAAAAAGGTCCAAAAACATAAGCAAGAAGGGATGAAAAAGAATCAAATATAAAGAAGGCAAGTTACCAGCAGTAGCAGCAACCAGATGGGTTCCTGTCACAAGTGACCGTTGGAGCTTTGTGACTGGACTGAGGCAAGCATGTACCCTTCTTCTTCATCTTAATTTCACCATTGGATTAGGCTAATTACAGTGAAGTTCAAGTGTTGTGGGAGTTCCACTCACCAATGTATATACCAAGATAAGTGTGTAAATAGACACTCTTTCATGGCAGTGGTCTATAACTTGTCAGAGTTTAAAAGGGAATGGAATGGAATGAATTACATCGGGCTCTTGTAGAGTTCAGAAGGGAATTGAATGGAATAAATTACATTGGGCTCTAAGCCGGGTATTATATACCCCAGTTGTCAGCGAAAGTCTTGTTGTTCGGATGTTGTGAGACTAAGTATTACCTGTCGAATACACCCCTCAAACTCATAATGGTAAAACAATGTGGATTCGAACATTGGAGAAAAACAAAGAACAGCCAACTACAATCAAGAGTCAACTACCTAGCTAACACCCCCCTCCCCTCAACTTCGTGAGAATCAAACATTGAGAGTTTTCCCACTAAGGAGTACTTCTGAACGATATGGGCCTTTGCGAAGAAGTCTGCTACATGCAGTAATGAGACTCTCCTTAGAAGATAATGTTGTCTAACATACAAGGTTCTAAATGGCGGTTGAGGCGGCTGACTAGGCGGTAGGCGATCTCTCTCCGTACCGCTTTTGCTGTAGACGGTAGAGTAGGTGGCCAACGGAGGTTTGGCGACGTAGGTGGAGGGGAGGCGGCGTAGGCGGACGTCTAGGCGGAGCAATATCTAACAAGATGTTTTGGCCAAAAGGTTCTGCAAGCATTATGGACCTATGGTTCACTTTTACAAAACAAAAACTTCATTAATCTTCGTTCTACAACTTAGTTATGCATGGAACACCCTTAAAATATGCATATTATGCAAAAAACAGTGGTAAAATAGTAAAATATGTCCAAAATGTACCAACCGCCTAGGCGGTGCTTAAGTGGCCTAGACGGTAGGCAAGCTCTCTCCGTCGTGCACCCGCCTACCGCTGCAATCAACCTCATGCATTTCGGCCGCTCATGAAACACAAGGTTACATGCTATTTAGACAACACTAGTATTGTCATAATGTAGAGTGAGACCATAAACTATAAGACCCATATTTGTAACAACCCAGTGGAGCCAAAGTGATCTCAGCAGTAGTAGTAGCAATAGCCCGATACTTGGCCTCAACACCAGATTCCAAGAAATCAACGAATCACCAAAAAAACACACAATTTATTAGTAGACCTCCGATTAGAAAACACACAAAAAAAAATTCATAAATCTTCGTTCTACAACTTAGTTATGCATGGAACACACTTAAAATATGCGTATTATGCAAAAAATAGTGGTAAAATAGTAAATATGTCCAAAATGTACCAACCGCCTAGGCGGTGCTTAAGTGGCCTAGACAGTAGGCGAACTCTCTCCGTCGTGCACCCGCCTACCGCTGCAATCAACCTCATGCATTTCGTCCGTTCATGAAACACAAGGTTACATGCTATTTAGACAACACTAGTATTGTCACAATGTAGAGTGAGACCATAAACTATAAGACCCATATTTGTAACAACCCAGTGGAGCCAAAGTGATCTCAGCAGTAGTAGTAGCAATAGCCCGATACTTGGCCTCAACACCAGATTCCAAGAAATCAACGAATCACCAAAAAAACACACAATTTATTAGTAGACCTCCGATTAGAAAACACACAAAAAAAAATTCATAAATCTTCGTTCTACAACTTAGTTATGCATGGAACACACTTAAAATATGCGTATTATGCAAAAAATAGTGGTAAAATAGTAAATATGTCCAAAATGTACCAACCGCCTAGGCGGTGCTTAAGTGGCCTAGACAGTAGGCGAACTCTCTCCGTCGTGCACCCGCCTACCGCTGCAATCAACCTCATGCATTTCGTCCGTTCATGAAACACAAGGTTACATGCTATTTAGACAACACTAGTATTGTCACAATGTAGAGTGAGACCATAAACTATAAGACCCATATTTGTAACAACCCAGTGGAGCCAAAGTGATCTCAGCAGTAGTAGTAGCAATAGCCCGATACTTGGCCTCAACACCAGATTCCAAGAAATCAACGAATCACCAAAAAAAAAAAAAACACAATTTAGTAGTAGACCTCCGATTAGAAATATCACCAACCCAATGGACATTGGAATATGCATGGAGATCTAACGACGAAGTAGAGGAGAAGAACAATGATCTAGTGTTGGTGCCCTCTATATGGTAAAAGATTCGCAGCAGAGCAGCATAATGTGTAGTACGGGAACATAACAAAGTTACTAACAACATGAATAGCACGACAAAAGTCAGGACAAATGATAGTGAGATAAACTATGTCAAGTAGTTATGTGTATCGAGAAGGATTACTATCTCCATCATCAAATGAATAAGCAATGCCACAGACATTCTAATACTAACACTTCCATGACTATACACAAACATAAAAAATGGAGTGCATTTGTGCTTTTGCAGGCAGCCTGGGACTCCTGCGCCTAGGCAACCAATTTGACAACATTGAAGACGTAATATATGGCTTGAATATACCTTGAACAACATAGCTAAAGGTTTTTTTTTTTCCCTCCTTTATCCAAGCCATCCATCCCAAGGACCAAATAGCTATAACTTTTTCCCGTACAAAATTCTTTCATTCATATAACCTTGACCATAACTATAACTTCTTCCCTTTTCTATTCCTTTATCCAAACCAGACCAAGAAACCATAATTAGGTTGCCTTCACTGACAGAATTTGTTCATTGTTGTAATAACTTTCATTTCAAATATGCTGCACAGCCTGATTAAACCTATGTAGACACTGACAGGAAGTGCGTAAATAGACTCTTTTATGATAGTGGGTTTATTATAACGAACATTCTAACACTAACACTTCTGTATATCTGCTCTCCTGTGCACTAATTACAGGTGTATACAGATTAAAAATGGAGGAGTTCTTTCATGCCGTGCATGCAGCCTGAGGGCTCCTGTGAGCCTAGGTGGCCAAATTTGACAACATTGATGTAATATGGCTTGATTATACCTATAACAACATCGCTCTATGTTCTGTTTTTCGCCCTCTTTATCAAGCCTGATTGCAATATATGGCTTGCTTCCCTGCTAGAAAGCACAGATTCTAAAAATGTGACACTGTGTCGTGTCACACACGTACCGGGCACATTGGACACAACTTGGACACTCCAAAATACACTAGGACACCAAAATAGGTGCCGTGTCCCCATGTCCCCGTATCCTATTCGTGTCAATGCATCATATCACTGATAGAAATCTTCAGTTAAATGTAAACTAGACCAACATAGCTAAACCTTTTCGCTTTTCTATTCCTTTATCCATACCAGCCCAAGAAACCATAATTAGGTTCCTTCACTGACAGAATTCTTCCATGATTGATATAATCTTTATTTCATATATGCTGCACAGCCTGAATTATACTTTATACTCTTTTACTGAATATGTTTTGTATGAAAAGGTAAATGCTTTGCAAAATCAGGAATTTTTGTCCTATTTAAAATCGCATGTATGGAATGTTGCCCATCTGTTTCTAGATGCATGTGGCCTTGGGTTTAGTTCAAATCCACCAATTTATGTGAGAAATGTTCTGTTTTTTGAAATTTAAGTAGTATATGTAATCAGAAGATTCCTGTTATATTTGATTGCAAGTCTTTACAGCCAGAAGCTTCTAGTTATTTGATTCTATCTTTAAATTAAGAGAAAGTTATTCGGATGCTAGACTTCTCAATTTCCTGAAAATGGTCTATGGGGATAAATACTTTTTTCTGTGATGTTTTCATTTTCATGCTTGATACTCTAATAGGTGACTTCCTCCTCCCTTATAGTAAGATATGCTGATTCTTAGATGGTTGCAATCTGGAATTGAAATTTGAACCTTCAAATTTATATATTGTGATTTTTTTCTGTAGCAAATGGAGCTGGAGTTGCAGAAATTAGTAGATACTGTCACTTCAATTCATGAAGAAATGTTCTATCTTCGTGAGAGGTATGAAAGTTATAGATAAAATTTCTTTGATGGAAGATGGAAATTTTACATATTTATTGGAACTTTGTTTGATAGGTTAAAGTAAGCTTGCTTGTTATGATCCTTGATGCAGTCTTTCAAGGCACAATTTCTTACTAAGTTTTAGTATGGGAAACTTGTATTGGTTTTCAGTATTGTTCAAAGATAAACCAGCAGTTCCCTTACGAATTAGTCATTCTAACTTGCTGCTTAATTTGTTAGACTTTAAGAAACCTGTGTATAGTGTATTTCTTGCTTGGTGGGTGTATGTGGTACCTAAGAGTCCCTGTAAGGAAATTCCTTAATGTTGGGTCGTCTAAGGGTAAGGAGTATGGAGAAAGCTGCATAGATGACTTGACAAAGTTTTTATGAGCAATTATCAACTTGACATTAACACTGTATTGGTGCCAAATTTCTGGCCTAGCGCTAAAACAAGAGAGGGCCTTGCAGTAGAACCTAGAAAGCTCAAGAAACCAAGGAGAACCGACCAAGTTCTCCTACACTTGGGAACAATCTAGACAACAAGTACAATTGCATTTTCTCTATGGCACAGCCAAAGAGTGGACGACTTTTGCTTCCTAAATTGATTACTTCATCGCGATTTGGAGAACAAGGAAATAGTTACTAGTCCTTTGTTTTGAAATGAATAAGCAGCAACTTCTTCAAAGCACGCGAAGTTATATATATTTTTGCATTCCGAATGGTTTTTGTTACAAATGAACATATTTTGCTTGCACTTTGATAGCATCTAAGTAATAAAAATCTCTAGTAATCATATCCCTCCACCAACATGCCACAAACTCATTTATAGGGTCCCAACTGACTGTTGTATGGGTGATCATGTGATTGCTTGATTGCTTAACATTTATCTTATTTTTCCTCTCGTTCTCCTACAGGGAGGTTGAAATGCAAGACATGAATAGAGCAACAAATTCTAAGATGGCCTGGTTCAGTTTCCTCTCGCTTGCTGTGTGTTTATCGGTGGCGGGGTTGCAACTATGGCATCTAAAGACCTACTTTGAGAGGAAGAAGCTTCTTTGATCAAATTCTAGTAATCTTCTGCATTTAATGGTGTTATATTTTGTTTTAGGGGAGGGACCTAATTTGAGAGGAACACGCTTATGCTAGGAGAAGTAAAATATCATGTTTAAGTTTTTTCAGAAATTCCTTCAAATATCAATGTCTGAAAGTAATCAAACATAGTATAAAAGCCTGTAGTTCTGCTGCATATGTTGTATATCGGAGTTCCTTGTTTGATGAGTTTTAACGCTTTACAGGTCTTGCTTCAAGACCCCTCCGACTGGTCTCTTTTCAATTGTGTAAAAGGCATATATGAGTTCCAAATGTCTTGTCCCATGCGACAAAGAAAGACTGCCAGAAATTGTACTTGTTGCCATAAAGCTGATGGTGGATATCGTGATATGCAGCGTTGCTCCAGAAAGGAATGTGGAATATATTCCCCGGAATCCCTAGGCCACAACACAATGGAGCGTTGCCCCAGGAAGGAATGTGGAATATACTCCGGAATCCCTAGGATGGTGTCAACTAGGAGTCGAGGTGTGACTTGGGCCGGGCGGTCCGGTTCCCGGCTCGGGCCCGGCCTGAGCCCGGTCAACTACCCGGACCGGTCCGACTCCCTAATATAATGGGTCGGCTGGATTCCAGTCGGTTTTTTCCAAAAAAAATTTACTTTTGGGAGGGCTAAATGATCATTTTACCCTCTTATTTATGGCTGTAGTTTGACCGTCTAAGGGTATTTTGGTCATTTTGTTGAAAATTACCAAAATATCTTTATAACAACTATATTTGAGGGTAAAATAGGTCATATTGCACCAAAAAAATCTATAAATAGGTCAAAAAATTTCAAAATTAATTACACCAACAATTTTTTTCCTCTTACAATATTTACAAGCAACCGAGTGGGAAGAGACTATTTTATATTATGGATAATGATCAACTACAACAACAACTGCAAGATTAGCAACCGCAGCCTGCACCGCAACACGCATCGCAATCTCAACATGCACCGCAACAAGAGCTTGAATCAGGATCATCAATTTGGCATCATTTTAGGGGAGTTTACACTGAGCGTGCAAGTGGCGATACCGAAAGAAGATACTCCACTAAAGTTCTTATTGAATATTTGCATTGTAGGAAATGATTCAAATGGGACCATAACTATGGTACAGGGAAGCTACTCAGACATTTAAAATCCTGTATGGACATCAAGTAATCTTGTATTAGTCATTAATTGCAGTTTATGTACTAGTAATCTTGTATTAGTCATTAATTTTTAAATTAAACAAATCTTGTATTACTCATTCAATTCATGTTTCATTTAGCAAATTAATTATGCAAAATATCTAAATTTTATTATACATGTACATGTTTTTTACAGAAATTTTCTAAACATTAATAAAAATATTTTTCAATTATACTAATTTAAATTGTACTAATTTTTATATCTAAATTTTTATTACATTTTTTTAGTCTTATTATACTAATTTAGTTTTTTAAATTATACTAATTAAAATTGTTTTTGAAAACTTTCTAGAAAACTCTTTTTTCAGATAATTTTTTTAACTTTTAAAATTTTTAAATTTTTTAAAATTTTAAATTATTTTAATTTTTAAAATTTTTAAAATTTTTAAAATTTTTAAAGTTTTTTTTTTTGAAAACATATAAAAAAATTGGTTTTCTTAAACCAAACTAACCGGCCCGGCCCAGGCTCGGTTCAGCCCGACCCGATAAAAATCGGGCCGCAGGTCCGGGCTGGGTTCGAGGTTCATCGAACCGGACCGGCCAGTCCGCGTTGGCCTAGCCCGGCCCAAGTTACACCTTGAACTAAGAGAAATTATTTAGTCAACCAGGTATACCTTGCACCCTTCTCTTTATCTACTTGATTGAATGAAGATAGGATTTCATTGCATGCATTCATTCGCATGTTATTAAGTGGATAAAGAGGAGGATGCACGGTGAGCTCGGCTCGCTACATATGCTCTAGGATATCCTTTTTTGATGATGGTTATACATGGTCCCAAATGTTGTACATTACCATAAGCTCTAAGTCCTCAGGTGAAGTCACGCAACGAGTTTGCTCACTCAAGCCAGACCTCACATACTGAATTTTCGAAGGACTCGTCTTTTAGTTATGGTTCTTGAGGTAGGAAAAATATTATATATATCTTTCTACAGTACAGTATCTTAGCGGAAGCGACTTAGTCAATGTTGACCTGTCGAAACAGCTAATAAAAGGATGGTACAATGTCAAAGTAAAGCAAGGATAACCGATACCATCGAAATATATGTTATAGATATTCGAATCCACGAGATTGGAATTGTCACCCTTATTTTCCGTATTTTTCGTATTTCATATTTATACTCGTATCTGAATTTTGGTATGTATTTTTATTTTTCTCAACTCGTGGAATTTCGGTATTTCTCGTATTTTGGATTTTTGTCATGGTTCGGTTTTAATTGGTTGGATTGGGTTGGTTTGATTTGGTTTATTATGTATTGGAACACCTTAACCTACCCTCCACCTTCAACACACCACAACCCACCCTCTTTATATTCCCCACCTACCACTCTCTCTCTTCATTACCACCACCATTTATTTCCTTCTTCTTCTCCTTCCTCTACACAACTCTCCCAACCCTAGGCAAGTGCACCTTGCCACTACATGAGAACCCTCTTTTATTTGTCCATTTGCTAGATTAGGACATGGTGACCAACATTAGGCCTTGGTATTTTGTGATTTGAAGTCTCCATTGTTCTAGATCTAGATTTTTCCTATTTTCGGATTTTGCATGGTTTGAGCTACTTTGGTTGGATTTTCTTGGGTTTTGATGTTTCCATGTGGAAGAGCATTCAGTTTCACTCCAGTTGGAGCTTTGGAAATCCGGATTTGGAGTTCGGATGGCCAAGTTATGAATTTTGAAGCTGGTTTCAACCATGGTGTTCTTGCTGTTTGGAGAAGACAGTGAGCAGTGTGCAGAGCTATTTAGCTTACGCACCCTGAGCTACGCGCGCTCTTTAGTGCTGCGTACGCAGGCTTGAGTACGCTTCCTGTTGGAAACGTGTCTCCTTGAGTGTGCGTGACTTTTCACGTACACTGCTTCCTCAGCGTGCGTGACTTTTCACCTACGCTGCTCCCTGTAGCGTGCGTGACTTTTCACCTACGCTGCTCTCTCAGCGTGCGTGACTTTTCACCTACGCTGCTCTCTCAGCGTGCGTGATTTTTTACCTACGCTGCTCTCTGTAGCGTGCGTGACTTTTCACCTACGCTGCTCTCTCAGCGTGCGTGATTTTTCACCTACGCTGCTCTCTGTAGCGTGCGTGACTTTTCACCTACGCTGCTCTCTCAGCGTGCGTGACTTTTCACCTACGCAGCTCTCATGCGTGCGTGACTTTTACGTACACTGCTCCCCTGACCCCTTGCTTAACCCTTTGGCTCTTGGAGTTTTGGTTTTATTTCTTAAGCTTGACTCTTCTATTGCCCTGCATATTGATATTTTATTAGATATTTTACGCCCATTTTATATCCTTACGTCTTTTGTCATGAACTTGATTTTGCTTAATATGTTTGGAATGACTATTGTACATGGCATGTATGACAAGGAACTAGCATAACACGGTAGTGACCAGCAGTGGTGCACTCCTGACATGACCAACCTGACATTATAATGGCCCGTCGTGGCGCACTCCTGACAAGTACCCTGACATGGTTTATCTTGATAACTTAACTTGACTTGCCTTGACACCGTGGGTAATTCCTTCTTGCTTGCTTGTTAAATCCACTTGTCCTGTCTTGCATCATGTCTAGGATGGGACTCCTGAGTACCACGGTCAGGAGCTCCTACTAAAATGGATTAAGGTTAATAACTAGAATAACTCAGTAGTCATGAAGAGATGACACAGCTACGGGCAATCCCGTTACCTGGGCGCTCTTGGGATCTGTAGCCTGCCGTCGAGTAGGACACATTTCCAGCACACCGTTGCGTGTTGCACCCTCTAAGTCACCTAAGGGTACATTTGTCTCCCGGACAATGTACCCACCTGAATTCAACCCCTAATTTTCGACCTGGGTAACCTGGATGGTCTGCAGGGCTTGTGGCTGTGGAACAATCTCACTGCATCTTGTTAGTAATTAGGCCTGTGATAACCCTAGTTAGTTAAAGTAATAAGCCGTAGTATCTGCTTGGCCATGATTGATTGAATGAGGTATAACCAGTTTAACCATGTCTTGATCCAGTACAAGATTGCTTCCTGTCTTGATTTCTTACATTATTATCTTGCCGATAAATGGTGGGAAACCAAGTTCTGTTCAGATGAAGGGTTACAACCCCGGTCCTTATTTGGTTTACGGGTTGTAACCTGGCTATCGGAATAGTTCCATGGTTATCTCGTCGTATATCATCCTGCCATGTTTTTTTGTAATTCTAGTTTTAATATTATATTTTCTTGTGCTGATTGCTGGCTTTTGTTCTTATTTCGTGGCCCCCTTGTGGCACTTGCTCTTTCTGGGGTTGACCCAGCTGGTTTTGTGTAGCCAGATTTCGGAGCAGCTCCCGAGGATCTACCAAGCTTCCAGCCCAATGGTGGCGACTAGAAGGAACCCGGGCTACGAGTGGGATTTCTATTTTTTTTCGCTCACTCTACTGTAAAGTTATTCTTTTGAGGCGTTTAGCCGACGAGCACCTGTTAGCTCGATGCACTTTACTTACTGTCTGCCTACGGGCTGTAAACATGATTAACAAATCCTAGAGTTGATAATGTATGACTTAACTCTTACTAGTCCCGTATTTTGTACGACTAGCTTCATGATCAGCTGAATATGTGATATTTGGGACGCCTTATTATTGTATATTTAATGATCATACATCTTGCGACCTTACTTACTTGCTTGTGATTGAGACATTAGGCTTGTTCATGACCATAAGAGACTGTTGGCTTGTAGTAAACTCTCATATTTCTAGACAGCCATGACCGTATATCGAGGTGGTTCCCATTTCAATATACGTAGCTGGCTGTGTCTGCCCCCGCTCTCCAGTATTCTGGTTCTGGGGCGTGACACGGTTTAAGTGGTGGCCCATGCAAGTCTTGTCAATCAAGAAATGTGAGGGTTTACCGAATAGATGTCTCAATCAGTATTCGCCCTTGATCTCCGCCCGTATTTTCAAATCCCTGAAATTCTTGCCCTGATTACATGCTTGTATCGTTGATCTGTCCTGGTCCTTTCTTATTGTTTCCCTGTGTCGTCTTCCTCAGCGGCACTGTACCTGACCCTGCCGATCAGTAAGGAGGAGCACCTCCCGTGGACCAGCAGCAACCTGGAGATCAAGTCCAACATTCCGGAGTCGCCTCCAGAGTGATACCTACTGGAGGAGAGTCACCAGTTCGGCCCGTCCAGCCCGCAGAGCCAGATGATGGTACCTTAGTAGGCCTGATCAGAACCTTGATAGCTTCCCAGGATCGTCAAAGCGACGCCCTGCACCAGACAGTTCAAGATGCTTTGACCCGAGGCGGACATCCAGGGAACCAGGCGGCCAATAGCTTCAAGCGCTTGAACCCTCCTTTCTTCGACGGCAGCGAGGATGCGATTGCCGCGGATGCATGGCTTCAGGATACCGAGGTGATTTTGGAAGCAGCTAGGACACCCGAAAATGAGAAGGTGGCGGTGGTACGCCTACAGTTGTTAGACTTGGCTCGCAGTTGGTGGGCGGCGCAAGCCATGGGATTAGTGGCACCCATTGCTTGGGCAGTGTTTAGAGAGAGATTCCAGACGAAGTATTTCGATGCTGTGGCTCGGTACGACCTGCAGACCAGATTTACCAACTTGAAGCAAGGAGGTAGAATAGTCGACAGTTATGCATCGGAGTTTTCTAGGCTCAGTAGGTTTGCCCCCACCTTGGTGGCGACCGAGTTTGATAGGGCCCAGCGATTCCAGCAGGGGCTGCATTTGGAGATCTTGTTGGCGGTTGAGCAGTTTGAGCACCAGACGTTCGATGCAGTCTTGAGAGCAGCTAGGAGGCATGAGTACACCTCCCAGAGGATCGTGGATAGGATCGGAAGTAGGAAGCGGTCCCACAGTCAGATGCACCAATCATCAGCTCCAGCCCCGGCAGCCAGGGGATTGACCATTGGAACTCCGAGGCGGGCGGCCTCAGTAACGTCGGTTCAGCATTCGACCCCGACGTACCCGCAGCAGCAGAAACAGAAGCAGACTTCCGCGATGGGATGTTCTCATTGCGGGAAGCCAGGGCATGTGGTGGCAGACTGTCGCAGGGCGCAGGGATTGTGCCTGGCATGTGGAGCAGCAGATCATAAGATAGAAGCCTGCCCGAATAGGGGTAGTTCTTCCTCTTCCAACCTAACCAGTCCATCGGTTAGGGGACCAGCACCCATGCAGCAGCAGCAGTACCCGAGGCCATTGTTGCCTCAGGCCCAGGCATTTCAGCAGCAGATCCAGCAGCAGTATACCCAGGCTCCAGTGCAGAGCAGACAGAGAGGTTTCCAGCAGAGGGGACCAGCAGCCAGAGGACAAGGTCAGGCCATGATGATGGCTATGGAAGAAGAAGTTGCACCAGGTGAGGTTGTGGCAGGTACTATTCTCGTCAACTCCTTTCCGGCTTCGGTATTATTTGATTCTGGTGCATCGCATTCATTCATGTCTGCACGATTCACGACACGGATAGGATTGGAGCCCGAGTCATTATCAGTGAGGCTCAATATACTTACTGGTAATGGCCTTGTGGGAGTAGATCGAGTGTTTTTCTCGTGTCGGATCGTAGTTAGCGGTAGGGAGTTCCCTGCTAGATTCATAGAGTTTCCTATGGCAGACTATGATGTAGTCCTAGGCATGGATTGGTTGAGGAACCAGTATGCTAGGATAGACTGCCATATTGGCAGAGTTATCTTTAGTATCCCCGGCGAGCCAGAGTTTTCGTTTTCCAGAGGCGCAGTGGAGCCATCTTCCCCAGCATTACGGATGGCAGTAGCAGCAATACAGTTACTCCGGATAGTTGAAGAGTTTCCAGATGTCTTTCCAGAGGAGCTTCCAGGGATGCCGCCGGAGCGGGAGATTGAGTTCACTATAGACTTGATTCCCGGGACAGCACCAGTATCAGAGAGAGTCTACAGGATGGCGCCTTCAGAGTTGGAGATTTTATACAAGATGATTGAAGAACTGAGGACCAAGGGATTCATTCGTGCAAGTGGATCGCCTTGGGGAGCCCCGATGCTTCTTGTGAAAAAGAAGGATGGTACGTCCAGGTTATGTATTGATTATCGTACCTTGAATTCGGTGACAATCAAGAACAGATACCCTCTTCCGAGGATAGATGACTTATTTGATCAGCTTAGAGGGGCTTCAGTATTTTCGAAGATCGACTTGCGGTCAGGATACCACCAGATCAGAGTCAGAGAGCAGGACATCCCGAAGACAGCATTCAGATCGAGGTATGGACATTGGGAGTTCCTTATTATGCCCTTTGGAGCGACCAATGCGCCGGCCGTATTCATGGACCTCATGAATCGTATTTTCATGCCTTACTTGGATCAATTTGTGATCGTGTTCCTAGATGACATCCTGGTCTACAGCAAGAGTGAAGCAGAGCATGAGCAGCATCTCAGAGTCGTCCTCCAGACGCTTAGGGAGCATCAGTTATACGCCAAGTTCAGTAAATGCGAGTTCTGGCTCGATCGTATATCATACTTGGGTCACATCATTACCCGAGGAGGAGTAGAAGTGGATCCCCAGAAGATTATGGCTATCGAGTCATGGCCGGTATCCAGCTCAGTGGCAGAGGTTCGCAGCTTCCTTGGATTGGCCGGCTACTACCGGCGGTTCGTTTCAGATTTCGCAAGGATTTCAGCTCCGATGACCCAGTTGACCCGCAAGGATGTGCCGTTTGTTTGGACAGCAGAGTGTCAGGAATCATTTGAGAAGTTGAAGCGAGGTTTGATAACGGCTCCCATTCTCACCCTTCCAGATGGGACCGGAGGATTCACAGTTTATTACGACGCTTCAGGCAGAGGATTGGGGTGTGTCTTGATGCAGCATGAGAAGGTAATATCTTATGCGTCACGTCAACTACGTGATCATGAGAAGAATTACCCGACCCACGACTTAGAATTGGCGGCGGTAGTGTTTGCTTTGAAGTTGTGGAGACACTACTTGTACGGAGATAGAGTGGAGATCTTTACTGATCATAAGAGCCTGAAGTATGTTTTCACCCAGAAGGACCTTAATATGCGGTAGAGATGATGGCTCGAGCTACTGGTGGACTATGATGTGGATCTGCAGTATCATCCCGGGAAGGCCAACGTTGTAGCAGATGCGTTGAGCAGGAGAGCCGGAGTTTATCTCCTAACGGCGCAACCAGAATTATTGGCAGATCTTCAGAAGATGGGAATCGAAGTGGTTCTTCCAACCAGCGTGGCATTGATGGCCAGTCTACAGGTTCAGTCCAGCATAGTTGAGAGAATCCGGGTGGCGCAGTCAACAGATTCCAAGATCCAGCGACTCAGAGCAGAGTGTGAAGCAGGAAGAAGGCCAGAGTTATGTATCCATGAAGACGGTACACTTCGGTAGGGCACAAGTCTTTGTGTACCCAGTGGAGATATCAGACAGGAAGTCATGGCAGAAGCCCACAGTTCATAATATTCTATTCATCCAGGTGGTACGAAGATGTACCGTGATATTCGTCAGCATTTCTGGTGGAATGGCATGAAGAGGGAGATAGCCCGGTTTGTCTCTCGGTGTTTGGTTTGCCAACAGGTTAAAGCTGAACATCAGAGGCTCGCTGGACTTCTTCAACCCTTACCGATCCCAGAATGGAAATGGGAACATATAACCATGGATTTCGTGACCGGATTACCCAGATCTCCGGCCGACAGAGATGCTATTTGGGTAATTATGGACAGGCTTACCAAGGTGGTACACTTTTTCCCATTCAGAGTTGGACAGTCGACGGCGCAGCTAGCAGAGATGTATCTCAGGCAGATCATTCGGCTTTACGGTGTGCCAGTCAGCATCACCTCGGACAGGGATTCAAGATTCACATCACACTTTTGGCGCAGCTTACAGAAGAGTTTGGGGACTCGCCTTCAATTCAGCTCAGCTTATCACCCGCAGACGGATGGTCAATCAGAGCGCACAATCCAGACTCTTGAAGATATGTTGAGATCCTGTACCCTTGACTTCGGTGGTTCATGGAAGAATCATCTGCACTTGGTAGAATTCTCGTACAACAACAGTTATCAGGCCAGTATCCAGATGGCACCTTTCGAGGCTCTTTATGGCAGAAAGTGCAGATCACCGCTAGCATGGGACGATGTCGGGAAGAGGCAGATGCTCGGACCCGAATTAATTTCCCAGACGATTGAAGTGGTCAGGAAGGTCAGAGATCACCTCCGAGTTGCCCAGGACCGCCAGCGCCATTGGGCCGATGCTCATCGGCGTCCCTTAGAATTTGCTGTCGGCGACCATGTATTCCTTAGGATCTCGCCTAACCGCGGCGTCATTCGCTTTAGCGTGCAGGGAAAGCTTAGTCCTAGGTATATAGGGCCGTTCGATATTCTAGAGCGAGTAGGAGATGTATCCTATCGTCTCGCTCTTCCGTCGTCGCTAAGTGAGGTGCATAACGTATTCCATGTGTCCCAATTACGACGGTATATTCCGGACCCGGGCCACATCCTAGACCATTCGGAATTGGTTGTTGGTACCAACCTTTCGTATAAGGAGAGGCCCATGTCTATATTGGACCGGAGGGAGAAGATACTCAAGAACAAGACTATTAAATTAGTCCGTGTTGCTTGGGGTCATCACTCTATAGGTGAGTCAACGTGAGAGCGTGAGGACGAAATCCGATCGCGATATCCCTACCTGTTTGACTCGTGAGGTATAATGTCTTTCTTATGCCTTACGTTTTTCCTTCCTTGCTTGCATTGTATGATTGTATGATTGAACTGCTTAGTGTAACTTGTCTGTGCTTAGTGTAGCTTGTCGTGACAATCTCTAGCTCCTTGATTAAATTTCGAGGACAGAATTCTTTTAAGGTGGGTAGAGTTGTCACCCTCATTTCCCGTATTTCTCGTATTTCGTATTTATACTCGTATCTGGATTTTGGCATGTATTTTTATTTTTCTCAACTCGTAGAATTTCGGTATTTCTCGTATTTTGGGTTTTTGTCATGATTCGGTTTTAATTGGTTGGATTGGGTTGGTTTGATTTGGTTTATTATGTATTGGAACACCTTAACCTACCCTCCACCTTCAACACACCACAACCCACCCTCTTTATATTCTCCACCTACCACTCTCTCTCTTCATTACTACCACCATTTATTTCCTTCTTCTTCTCCTTTCTCTACACAACTCTTCCAACCCTAGGCAAGTGCACCTTGCCACTACATGAGAACCCTCTTTTATTTGTCCATTTGCTAGATTAGGACATGGTGACCAATATTAGGCCTTGGTATTTTGTGATTTGAAGTCTCCATTATTCTAGATCTAGGTTTTTCCTATTTTTGGATTTTGCATGGTTTGAGCTACTTTGGTTGGATTTTCGTGGGTTTTGATGTTTCCATGTGGAAGAGCATTCAGTTTCACTCCAGTTGGAGCTTTGGAAATCCGGATTTGGAGTTCGGATGGCCAAGTTATGAATTTTGAAGCTGGGTTCAACCATGGTGTTCTTGCTGTTTGGAGAAGACAGTGAGCAGTGTGCAGAGCTATTTAGCTTACGCACCCTGAGCTACGCGCGCTCTTTAGCGCTGCGTACGCAGGCTTGAGTACGCTTCCTGTTGGAAGCGTGTCTCCTTGAGTGTGCGTGACTTTTCATGTACACTGCTCCCTCAGCGTGCGTGACTTTTCACCTACGCTGCTCCCTGTAGCGTGCGTGACTTTTCACCTACGCTGCTCTCTCAGCGTGCGTGACTTTTCACCTACGCTGCTCTCTCAGCGTGCGTGATTTTTCACCTACGCTGCTCTCTGTAGCGTGCGTGACTTTTTACCTACGCTGCTCTCTCAGCGTGCGTGATTTTTTACCTACGCTGCTCTCTGTAGCGTGCGTGACTTTTCACCTACGCAGCTCTCATGCGTGCATGACTTTTACGTACGCTGCTCCCCTGACCCCTTGCTTAACCCTTTGGCTCTTGGAGTTTTGGAATGACTATTGTACATGGCATGTATGACAAAGAACTAGCATAACACGGCAGTGACCAGCGGTGGTGCACTCCTGACATGACCAACCTGACATGATAGTGGCCCGTCGTGGCGCACTCCTGACAAGTACCCTGACATGGTTTATCTTGATAACTTAACTTGACTTGCCTTGACACCGTGGGTAATTCTTTCTTGCTTGCTTGTTAAATCCACTTGTCCTGTCTTGCATCATGTCTAGGATGGGACTCCTGAGTACCACGGTCAGGAGCTCCTACTAAAATGGATTAAGGTTAATAACTAGAATAACTCAGTAGTCATGAAGAGATGACACAGCTACGGGCAATCCCGTTACCTGGACGCTCTTGGGATCTGTAGCCTGCCGTCGAGTAGGGCACATTTCCAGCACACCGTCGCGTTTGTACCCTCTAAGTCACCTAAGGGTACATTTGTCTCCCGGACAATGTACCCACCTGAATTCAACCCCTAATTTTCGACCTGGGTAACCTGGATGGTCTGCAGGGCTTGTGGCTGTGAAACAATCTCACTGCATCTTGTTAGTAATTAGGCCTGTGATAACCCTAGTTAGTTAAAGTAATAAGCCATAGTATCTGCTTGGCCGTGATTGATTGAATGAGGTATAACCAGTTTAACCATGTCTTGATCCAGTACAAGATTGCTTCCTGTCTTGATTTCTTACATTATTATCTTGCCGATAAATGGTGGGAAACCAAGTTCTGTTCAGATGAAGGGTTACAACCCCGGTCCTTGTTTGGTTTACGGGTTGTAACCTGGCTATCGGAATAGTTCCATGGTTATCTCGTCGTATATCATCCTGCCATGTTTTTTTGTAATTCTAGTTTTAATATTATATTTTCTTGTGCTGATTGCTGGCTTTTGTTCTTATTTCGTGGCCCCCTTGTGGCACTTGCTCTTTCTGGGGTTGACCCAGCTGGTTTTGTGTGGCCAGATTTCGGAGCAGCTCCCAAGGATCTACCAAGCTTCCAGCCCAATGGTGGCGACTAGAAGGAACCCGGGCTACGAGTGGGTTTTCTATTTTGTTTCGCTCACTCTACTGTAAAGTTATTCTTTTGAGGCGTTTAGCCGACGAGCACCTGTTAGCTCGATGCACTTTACTTACTGTCTGCCTACGGGCTGTAAACATGATTAACAAATCCTAGGGTTGATCATGTATGACTTAACTCTTGCTAGTCCCGTATTTTGTACGACTAGCTTCATGATCAGCTGAATATGTGATATTTGGGACGCCTTATTATTGTATATTTAATGATCATACATCTTGCGACCTTACTTACTTGCTTGTGATTGAGACATTAGGCTTGTTCATGACCATAAGAGACTGGTGGCTTGTAGTAAACCCTCATATTTCTAGACAGCCGTGACCGTATATCGAGGTGGTTCCCATTTCAATAATGTATTCTGGTTCTGGGACGTGACAGGAATCAACAATAATGTAGAGAGC
>JANAVB010019600.1:8899582-9069247 GCA_029216955.1 Iris pallida
AACAAGTGTTTAGAGAGATTTACCTATTGAGTGTCAAAACTCAATGAAACAAGCCTCCAAACACGTCGATGCCGATTTTCTCCGATCCAACGCCTCCGATCCCTCGCTAGCAAGTCTCCAACAGGTTCCTCTCCTACCAACAGTCGCAACGCACTTTGTTTGGAAGGATTTGGGTGAGAAACGAGAAAATGGGGCCTTTGGAAGAGAAGGGAAAACTAGGGTTTGAACTTGTGACGGCTGCTATGCTAGCACACAATGAAAAAGAGGGATGAAAAAGAGGGGGTTGCTGTGTTTGCCCGGCCAAGGGGGTATTAGGGTTAGGTTTAGGGTATGGTCATGGGCCAACACTCCTCAAGTTGCTTTAAAGGCCCATTGACAAAAAGGCTTAAAGGCTTTATATAAAAATGACTTAAAAATGAATTAAATGATTCCTAAAATGGACAATAATTATAAATAAAAAAATAAAAATCTAATTAAGTCTCTAATTACATTATTAGGCTTATAATCAAGGTTGACTAAGGTTATACTACCTTCTACTACCGAAGACATCAATCAGAGCTACACAACATTCAATTTAATAATATAATAATAAAAATTCAAATTAGCACACAAAGACTAAAATACCCCTAATCTAAAAAGTGGGAGTGGCACTTTTAGCAAAAAGCCCAAAAAGTCAAATAACTTAAAACCCTAAAAATCAATTTAAGAAGTTTCCTAATTAGGACTAAATCTAACTTGATAATTAGGTTTCTAATGTTATGGTTAGTCTCTAATCATGGTTAGGTAAGGTTAAACTGACTGCTAACACAACACCAATTAAAATATTATAAATGAATCCAAAAATAATAATAAAAATCACATAATTACCAAAATATCCTTATTTTAGAAAAAGTGGTGGTTACAAATCTACTCTCCTTAAAATAATTTCGTCCTCGAAATTAAGGTTGGTAGTACTCCTTCTAGGTCAATATCCCAACAATCAAAGTCTTAAGAAAATTTATTTAAATCATGCAATTTAAAATAATAGCATACAGGGTCATGGCATATAGTAGCAGTTGAGGGTCTCATCTAGGTATACTAGTTATACTAGATCATAACAGTCATAGGGTAATCAAAATATATAAACAATCTGGAGTACAAACTGGAAAAGATAAAGAAACAACAAATCATCAAGGCTGTAAGACAGTATACCATCCTATATGAAAACTGATAATTATCAAAAAAAACTAGGAATTAACTATAAAGGGTTACTATTCTGAAGATGATCAAAACCGAAAGTTTAAAGCACGACTGTCAATAGCATTGAAATCCAATCATGATATATATAAAAGAAAATTTAGTCTCGACACGATCTAAGTTGATCAATATTTGGGTAAATCAAGATTTGGGCAAGATGGAGAACAAGGTCATCGAAGTCTGAGCATGAGCATCCAAGGATGGAGATCTAGGTCACAATTAAATTTAATTCAACTGAGTACGACCCAGGATATTAATACAATAAGAAAAGATGAGAAAAGTCGATTGGTCGTGATCAAGGGAGTTAGGATTCAATGATATTGAAAACTTTTAAAGGATAATTCAAAGATATGGAATAAGTCAATTTTCTTCTTTTGATAGGGAAAACAAAAGACAAGGTTTCATAGGAAAGTCAAGTTAATCATCTCTCTCTGATACCATCAAGCTTAATCATTATTTGCCAATCATATCTTTATCTCATAAGTCCAAATATGAAAATCAACCTTTATATGACTACCACCAAGAATTTATACCCTTTCGTTATGAAGATTGGTCCTGGGATCTCAAAATCGTACATGACGCTTTGTATGCTAGACCCGGAGTAGATTATAACGAGGAGGTGATAAATCCTGCCCAAGTTGCCGTTATGCTAGATCAGCCTCCCGAGAGAATGACCCAAATCCGGGATCAGTCGCCTATTTTTCTCCAGAGTATGATGGAGAGCGACAAACTGAAATCCGCTGAGTCCGAGGATGCGACTTTCTTGAAACCTGCCTTTCTGTTTGGTGACCGCTTGACCTCCACCGAGGCGAAGGTACTGAAGATCAAGGAGGACTGGTTCTTCTCTGCGAAGGGCAGAAGAAGGCAATATCACCGACAGTGTCAACAGACTCAGCTTCTGTGGAGGTAAGGATGTCCCACATAGTCTGGTTAGTTCTACCATTTTTGTGACATTTGTCTTCTTTTTGTAGGAGCCGCTGAAAAGGAGACCCCGAACTCCGAAATCAGGTGCTAGCAGACCAAAGAAGGTGGCGGGCTCATCCGATGAGCGCATTCAGCCGATTGTGATGTCTCCCGTGGAGGAGAATCCGGACGATGTCGTTCCTGCGGAGATTTTAGTATCTCCAGATTATGTTGGAAAGGAAGCCGAAGATGCAGCCATTTTTGGGATGGTGCAAGCCACCGTGGGGGCCTCTGGCACTGAGGACCCAACAGATACAGAGCTTCCAGATGAGGAAGTAGAGTGGAGTTCGTCCTCTTCAGATGACATTTCTTCAGAGATGAGTGAGCCTGTTGCAGGAGCAACAGACATGGTTGAAGCAGAGGAGAGGGCTGATTCCCCTCCTTGTCGTGATGAGGGGAGGTTGGCTGCAGCATTGCCGAGCCCTACCCCAGACTCAGCAGCGGAGACTGAGGTGGCTGTCGACCGGGAGGTAGCGACAGATTCTATCACCGCAGAGGGATTCGATGAGGAAGGTGAGACTCGTCCGCCGAGCCTGACTCCAGTGGAGCCGAGTCAGGAAACAAGTGCTGACCTTGCTGCTTTGCCAGAGGGAAAAGATCCTGTGCGGCCTGTTGATAGTGTGTTAGACACGGAGGAAATAGCCCCTGACGTCGGTGGTCCCTCCAAGCTTGAGAAGGGCAAGGGCCTGCTGGAACCCCCTGTTGCTCCTTCTACTTGGGGTACAATATCGATGCCCCTCTTGGCTCCTTCCGCTCTCTTGGCTCCTCGGGCCAGTGGCGAAGTTCAAGCCCCTGTTGAGGGTGGGTCCGTTGATGCTGATGTTTCAGCCTCGCAGATTAAAGTTGGTGGGTCTTATTCAGGCCCGCCGTCTATCACAGTACCTCCTGCATCTCCTGCCATGACGCCTTAAGTGCTGGCTGATGCAGATGAGTACGTTCAGTTTGTTGTTGAAACAGTGTACAAGATGCTGCAGAAGGGCGTATCAACGGTGCTGAATACAAATGGAAGTTTTACGACGGCGAAAGCCATGGCACTCTCTTCCATTGGTTTGATATGTTTGCACCGTGGCTACGATCACATGGCTGTAATTCTGGAGGAGTCGGTGGTTGAGCTCGACCAGCATCTTTCTGAACTGCAGAGTATCTAGCGGAATGACTTTTCCGTTCTATAGAAGCAGAACAGAAGAAGTTGATAGCTGAGGTTGAGTCGTCTTATCAGGCCATGGTGGCCATCTGGGACGACGAGGTGGTCGCTGCTGAGGCTGCAATAGAGAGATTGTCTCAATCCACACAGGAGCAAGTGGAGCTGCGGGCCTCATTGGAGGCTAGTATAGCGGAGGTTACCGCCAGGATTCGCCTCCTAGAAGACCAGAGGGCCCAACTTATGTTAGATCTTGAGCGGGCCCAGGCTGAGCACATCTCGTCCAAGGAGGAAGAGGCAGTTGTTACTCACCATATTCTTTCTCTGACTCACCAACGACAGGAGTTGGACGCCAAGCATGAGAACGATACTGCTCCCGAGGCTGTGGAGATGATGCGGCAGGAAGCTGAACGTTGGGTCCTGGCGACTGTAGAGACCCGGGCTAAAGGCTTGAGGCGTCGGATTGAAGGGCTTTCAGTCTCTGCCATGCTTAGGACAGTTTTTATATCTCTCACATGTCTAAATAACGGGTTAAGGGAAAACTGTTAGTAGTGTACGTGATCATGACCCCCTTCTCCGTATGTATTTACCGTACACGGTTACATTCTATATTTAACTTTGCCGTATGTTCTGATCTCGCGTTTGTGTATGGATATACACCGATGCCGTTCGTGCACGTATGTGCATGCCAAAAAAACTTGATATGTACCGCTGTACATCCTATCTACCTATTGACCGATCACGTACATGCTACGGTTTTAAACTTTTAAACAAATATATGTTGCCATTTCTATAAAGAACCAATTAAACCATGATATGCCATGATTCCAGTTTATTACACTTCTGTTCATGCTTCGTATATTTAGTTCGTTAGAATCAGTACTTGCTCCCGTCCTGACCGGATAACGTTGTAGGTATACTTACTGAGGAGGAGTTGCTCTGCGATTCCTATTATGGAGTTGTTGTCGAGGACCAGACTTTATCTTACGAGGATGTACCTGCAGGAAAACTCGTCTAGTTGTCTATTTACTTTGGACTTTTGAGAGTAGTCATGTATTAGACTATATATTTTGTGACTGGACCTGTATCCAGCTTTACATTATGGACTTGTACATGGAACATACTTATATACGATGACTTTTGTGTTTGGAACATTTCTGTCTCATTATTACTTATAGAATTGTTAGCACACTTTGATCTTGTCTTATTTATCTTTAGGACAGCTTACTACGTTTTATCTCAAACGTAGGCTGGACATGACTCAGCCCGGCCCAACAATTTGGGTAGCGGATCGTGACATATTTTTAGTGGTGGCCCATACAGGTCCTGACTAAATTGTTTGGTAACGTTATTGTACCAAGCTTGCCTGCAATTAAGAACTTAAGGTAATTAGACAACACTAGGAATGAAGCTTAGAACACCTAGAGGAATACTATGACTGCAACATAGGAAACGCATCACATGCTCGCTATTACAATTAGATTTTCTGTTCATGATTGTTTACTTTAAAGAGTCCTTATAAGTCCTTTTATTTATTTAGATGGTGCTCACCCGCTCATCCCAGTATGTCACACCTGAGAGTGGCACACTCCCTATCCAGTCGGTTGACCAGTTGACCGATACACCTCCGCCTCCATCTACCATACTCCTCCACTCCACAAATCCACCAATCCAGATGCCTCGACCACCTTCCACATCACAGTCCCAGCAGAACCCGATACTCCTACCACCACCTATTACTACACCTGTCCAGGCTTCCGTCACACTCGACGGGAACCAACTGCTCACTCTGATTTAAGGGTTCCTAACGACCCGTCAGGAGCAGACCACCATACTCCGTCAGAGCATGGAGCGTTCTGAGGAACGTACCGTGGTCCCATCACCTGTAGAGCCACGGCAGAGAGCAGGGACAATCAAGGACTTCATGGGTCTGAACTCCAAGGAGTTCTTAGGGACTGAGGGCATCGTTGTAGCAGATGACTGGCTAGACTCGGTAGAGAGGAAGCTCCTTGGAGCTAGGTTGTCGAATGACCTTCAGGTCGAGGTAGCAGGATTTCTGCTGATAGACTTGGCAGGAGTTTGGTTCTGGAATGAGCCGATATTCGTGAGAGGGAAGGCCACTTGGGATCAGTTCAAGACCCAGTTCAAAAAGAAATTCTTCTCGACCACCGCTAGGGTAGCCATGGGGCTACGATTCCAGAACATCCAGCAGGAGAATCGTTCTGTTGACGAGTATACAGCGGAGTTTAGTCGTTTGAGCCGTTTCGCTCCTAGTCTAGTTGCAGACCCTGAGGAGATGACACGTAGGTTTTGCCATGGTCTAGTTCCAGACATTGGCATTCTTATAGTGGAGAACGGTACAACTGACTACTACCAGAGCCTAGAGTTGGCCCGGAGCATAGAGGAGCGTCTTCTGTCTTGTAAGAGGCTGGCTTCTGTACACCTTGAGGGACCTTCCAAGCGTCAGGCTTTCCAGCCAAGAGCACCGATGCTGCACCAGCAGACATACCGTCCTTCCACACCTCATCACCCGACCCCGCCAGTTAGAGTCCCGGGACCCCGACAGCAGCAGAAGGGAGCTTTATGTGGATTCTGTAAAAGGCCAGGCCACGACGCTTTCATCTGTATGAAGAGGTTGGGGCAGTGTTTAGCTTGTGGGTCTACCACCCATCAGCTTCAGGACTGTCCAGTAGCGAGAGTACCAGGTGCCGGACCACCGTCTAGAGGACCGCCACTTCCGACTCAGCAGCAGAGGTTTGGGTACATCTACAGCAGCAGAAGGGACCCCAGGGCAAGGCTTATAGCCTAGATCTTGAGCCGGAGCCGGACCAGGTTTTGGAGCCTGATTATTTGGTTGATGTCATTACAGGTCATATTTATTTGCATACTTTTCTAGCTCTATGCTTGTTTGATTCCGGTGTATCTCATAGCTTCCTATCATTAGAGTTTATATATAAACACCACTTAGTAGCTACACCTACCGAGGAGATGAGTAAAGTAATGACGGGAGGCAGACCAGTGCCCATTAGAGCTATCTATAGATGCTCTATTACTATAGCTGGGAGAGAGTTTAGGGGATGATTCTTTGTGATGCCACTCCCCGGGTATGATATCATACTGGGGATGGACTGGCTTAGCTATGCCCATGCAGCTATAGACTATCATGAGGGTAGCGTTCTGTTCAGTCCCCCAGGCACGGCACCATTCAGTGTCAGGAGGACAGGGCCGGAGATCAGCCTAGAGCCGAACTGTTGTACGACAGTTGGGAAGATAGCACCGCCACACCCTATCATTAGGGAGTTTATAGATGTATTCCCAGAGGATCTTCCAGGACTTCCGCCTGACAGAGATGTGGAGTTCACTATAGATTTAGTACCGGGTTCATCACCAGTATCCCGGGCTTGCTATAGAGTGAACCCCAAAGAGGCCGTTGAGATGAAGGAGCAGATTGATGACCTGTTGAAAAAGGATTTCATTCGATCTAGTGCTTCTCCATGGGGAGCGCCAGTGCTCTTTGTGACGAAGAAGGATGGTACAGTTCGGTTGTGTATTGACTACTGGGCCTTGAATACCATCACCATTAAGAACAAATATCCTCTGCCCAGGATAGATGATTTGTTTGACCAGTTGAGTGGGGCGAAGGTGTTTTCCAGGATAGATTTGAGATCCGGTTACCACCAGGTGAAAGTCAGGGCTGCAGACATCCAGAAGACGGAGTTCAACACAAAGTACGGGCAGTACGAGTTTCTGGTGATGCCATTTGGTCTCACAAATGTGCCAGCTGTCTTTATGAACTTGATGAATAAGACATTTCACCAGTATCTGGATAAGTTTGTCGTAGTATTTATCGACGACGTCCTGATATACTCGAAGACGCCGGAGGAGCACGCGGAGCACTTGCGGACAGTTTTGGGGATTCTAAGGCAGGAGAGGTTGTTTGCCAAATTATCGAAGTGCGAGTTCTTTTTGGACCGAATGGAGTTTCTCGGTCATATAGTTACTGGAGAGGGGATCTCGATGGATCCCAGGAAGATTGCTACCGTTGAGACATGGAAGGCTCCGACGTCAGTTTCAGAGATTAGGAGCTTTCTGGGTTTAGTCGGCTATTATAAGAAGTTATTCCAGGACTTTGCTAGGATAGCTGAACCCATGACGAAGCTGACATGGAAGGACGCAGAATACATCTGGTCAGAGGACTGCCAGGCAGCATTTGAGGAGCTGAAGAGGAGGCTGACGACCGCTCCAGTTCTGACATTACCTTCAGGGTCTGGAGGTTTCACCATATACAGCGATGCTTCGGGAAAGGGGCTAGGATGTGTCCTACAACAGCATAGGAAAGTGATTGCTTATGCATCTAGGCAATTACGGACTCATGAGCGAAACTATCCTACCCATGACCAAGAGTTAGCTGCGATGATCTTTGCACTCAAGTTATGGAAACATTACTTATACGGAGAGCGTGTGAAAATCTTTACTGACCACAAGAGCTTGAAGTATGTGTTCACACAGAAAGAGCTGAACATGAGGCAAAGACGATGGTTGGAGTTGATAAAGGACTTCGAAATCGATTTACAGTATTACCCCGGGAAGACAAATGTGGTGGCGGATACACTGAGCAGGCATCCGATGGCATGGTATCTGATGATAGATCGGCATTTGCGGAAAGATCTGGAGAAGCTCGGTATCGAGATAGTTCGGCCAGGATCAGTGATACAGATGATGGCGCTTGACATTCAATCAAGGTTGATGGAGCAGATCAAGGAGGCACAGTCTACAGATGAGAGCCTTCGCAGACTTCGAGCCCAGGCTTTAGCTGGATTGCTGGATGACTTCACCATAGCAGAGGATGGATCCTTGAGGCATGGCAGTCGATTATGCGTGTCGAAGGGAGAGTTGATAGAGACAATCTTGCAGGAGGCACACCGATCGAGATATTCTATTCACCCTGGTGCAAACAAGATGTACCGTGACTTACGGGAACATCTTTGGTGGCACGGGATGAAGAAAGATGTATTACATTTATTTCGAGATGCCTAGTTTACTAGCAGGTCAAGGCGGAGCGCCAAAGGCCAACTGGTCTATTGCAGCCGTTATTCATTCCCGAGTGGAAGTGGGAATACATTACGATGGACTTCATCTCAGGGCTTCCTCGTTCCCAAGGAGGAAAGGATGCCATTTGGGTCATCGTGGACAGGCTGACGAAGTGTACGCAATTCATACCCTTCAAGGTGGGGCTTTCCACCGAGAAGTTGGCAGAGCTATACATACAGCAGATAGTTTACTTGCACGGAGTACCAGTGTGCATCGTGTCGAACCGAGACAGCAGATTCACGTCCCACTACTGGAGGAGCTTGCAGGAGGAGTTGGGCAGTCGGCTCAAGTTCAGTACAGCGTACCACCCGCAGATAGATGGGCAGTCCGAGAGGACGATACAAATGCTAGAGGACAAGCTGAGGACCTGTGTGCTGGACTTTGGCGGATTATGGAAGAACCATCTGCACTTGGTAGAGTTTTCATACAACAACAGCTACCAAGCCAGCATCGGTATGTCTCCTTTCGAGGCACTATATGGACGACGATGTCGTACGCCGCTCTTTTGGGATAATGTTGGAGATAGAGTTATGCTTGGGCCAGAGATGATCACGGATAAAGCAGAGAAGGTCGGGATGATCAGGGATAGGCTCAGAGTCGCTCAGGACAGGCAGAAATACTGGGCCGATGCTAGTCGCAGACCGATGGAGTTCGCTGACTGAGATATGGTGCTAGTGAAGATATCACCTACTAGAAGGATGATCCGGTTTGGACGAGGAGACAAGTTGAGCCCCAGATTCATTGGGCCGTTCGAGATACTTGGCAGGATCGGAGAGGTAGCTTATTGGGTTGTACTTCCACCCAACCTAGCACAAGTTCACGATGTCTTTCACGTATCTCAGCTGAGGAGATATGTTCCGGACCCCAGCCATGTGCTAGATCATTCAGAGTTGGAGATTGGACCGAGCCTTACAGTCACTGAGCAGCCAGTGGAGATATTGGACAGGAGGGAGAAGAGGCTGAGGAACAAAGTCATACCCTTAGTACGAGTAGCTTGGAGTCGTCACTCTCCGGGTGAATCTACTTGGAAGAGGGAGTCGAACATGAGGGAGATATATCCTTACTTGTTCGATCCAACAGCTGCGAGGGAACCACCCGTTCCCGCTTGATACCTTAGATGTTAGTTTTGATCGTAGCCATAGTCATTTGTAGCATTGCTTGTTATGTTATAATAATTGTAGAGTCTTCTATCCTTGTAAATTTTGAGGACGAAATTTTTCAGGGAGGAAAGATTTGTAAGCCGCTAAATTTCAAAATAATATTTTTATAATATTAAATCGCTTTTATATATTTAAAATAAATTAATATAATTGCTAGGAATTTTTTCTAGAATTTTTAAATAATTTTTAAATAGTTTTTAAAATCAAAATATATCATTTTATAATTAATTAAAATGTTTTAATATCATTTTGTAATAGTTAAATTTGTTTTAATATCGAATTACAAATATATCAATTATTTTAATAGCAGTTTGCAAATTAAATTTATAAACTGAAACGCGCGACTATTATGCAAAACCCCAAAATTGGGGGACTTTTCTATAATTCATCATTACCCCTCGCCCCACGTTCTCACCTGTCCCCGACGACCGACGACGAGCGGCGACTGCCACCGCACCACCGACCTAGACCCCCTTCTCACCGCCTTACCCTCTCTATAAATAGCCCGACCCTGAAACCCTAACCCTAGCCTAAATTCTGAACACCCCAACCCGTCTCCCCCCACTTTTCCCTCACCGAAACCCTAACTCCGACGACCCCCAGCGCCACCTCCACAGCCGCCTACACCACCATGGACTACCACCACCGAGTTCGCCACGCCGAGACGAGTGCAGCGCCACCCCAGTGCCACGACCACGACGCCCTAGGCGCCGTCCAGCACCCTCCACGACCCCCAGCTCGTCGGACACGAAGGTAACAGCTTCAAAAACATGTCTGTTTCACTTAACAAAATGCCTGGAAGTCAGATTTTGAAAATAAAATGAAAAAAGTACAAGAAGTACAAATTTGATTCTGGAAAGTATTGCTATGGAAGTTTGATCTGTAAATGATCACTTTATTCCTTGGACCATACGATGATGATGAAGATCACTGCTAGAAGATGAACATTTGGAAGAACTAAGTCACCAGAAAGGTATCGACGCACTTGGGCACTGATGGCGAGGCCGAATGCTTTCCTGCTTTGCTTCACTCTGTTCTGGAAGAAAAGTTGAAGAAGAATGCTCCAGAAAATCAAAGTCTCTGGGCTCTGATCTCTATGTATTCTCTCCTTTCTCTCTGTCTGTTTATATGAGAAAAATCAGTCTATTTATAGACTTGGTTTCTTGTGCGTAAAAACTCAGCAAAAGTTTCGTCTTTACGCTGACAACTGCTACCCATGACCAAAGTCATCCTCAGCATACGTTGACACGTGTCCCACCATTTCAATAAGAATAGGATGCACGTACACATGTTCTTCGAGATGTGTGGCATGAAAGCCATGTAGGCAAACCACGTTCTGAATTGGAATTGGGCGTAAAACAACCCAAATATACCCTGAGCGTAAAGTAGTAGACTAGGCGTACAATAGCCTTGATGTAGACTTCCCACGTAAAGTGGTTGTTAAATAACCTTGAGCGTAAAAGTAGCCCAAATAAACCTTACGCACACGTCAACCGTTGAGCGTAAAAACTCGTATAGTCTCCGTGCGTAAAATAAGCCATATTATGAGCGTAAAGTGGCTCAGTCCACATACTAAACGACAAATGGGCCTCTGTGTAAAAACAAATCTTTTTGATTTCTGTGATATATGCCATCATTAAATCTTCATGTCAGGCTTTGCATTAAATGCAAGACTTGACAGCTTTGTCCAGCGCAAAAGTGGCTAGCTTATCTTTGGGCGTAAAATCCTTAGCTTTGACCCGGGCGTAAAATGATGAGCCTGCTTCGAGCGTAAAGTGATTAGCCACTCTTTGGCTTAAAGTGGATCGATTTGATTGGAATGATCCTTATCTTTGACTCATTCTTATGAAGCACTTTTTACGCTCCTACAAGACCCCTTCAAAGTTTTCAAATATCGTCAAAGTTTGAAACACTTTGAACAGAAGCGTAAAAGTTGAGATTTGACCAGTCAGCGTAAAATTCGGGATACTCAACAGTCATCCGCGTAAAAGTGGGGATATCCAACAGTCGGCATAAAATCAAGAAATAATGTCGATCAACACTTAACCGTCATAATGAATTTTTTTCTCGAAACTTTCGAATGACTTTTCGCCTCCCCGAGTTTGCATTAATAATGAGCAGTTTCCCATAAGAAATATAAAGAGTTGATTTGATTGTATAAATAAAGAAGAATTCTTCATTCTTGCCATTCATCTTCATAGTGACATGGCGCCAAAGAAAGAGATTAACAATGAAGAGGCTTCTAGCTCTAGGCTTGATTTTGAGCGAGCACGCAATTTTGTGGGGTGCTTTGGACTGACTCCAGCAGTCTTCAGTCGCATCGATGGTGGTCCTCCAACTGCGTATGAGGGATCAGGAGATGCAGCAGCATTTCTTAATTTGATGCATCGCTCCGGGATTCGCAACATGCACGACTTAGGTGCCTCCCTTTGTCAGCCCAACGAAGGAGAGAAAAAATAATATTCCATGTATTGCGAGTCTTTTATGTGTAGGGGTCCACTCCCCCCTTTTTATAAATAAAATCTTGATATTAATCTCATCTTTTGGTACATAGAACTGTTCAACACTTCTTTAACGGCATTTATGGTTGTTTATTCTCAAGAGAAACAAAACAACACGTGGCATCTTCTTTGTGGTTAAGAGCGCCTATCTAGTAAGATCTTTCCCGAAATACTCATGCCAACCGTTTCCTCAACCCTTATAAATAGCTGAGTTTAGAGAATGTTTTATACATCCTCATTTTCATTGTCATTTTTCTGGAGATAGCTTTCTGCCTCTTTGCAAGAATTCACGCTTCAACACATGACGATCCTTTCCGATGTCGTTCTTCTGTACGCTCGGTCACCAGATATTGATTCAACCAGAGCCGGACCATTTGGCCTTTATGGTAAGTTTGGTCATAAACCATTGTTTGTCTTTGATCTTTTTGTTGAAAAACAGATACTCACGAGCGTAAACCCTTGATAGATGTAGAATCTCATCGGAAAGATGCATGGGCGTAAAAAGCTTTGTTGAATAATACACTCCTAAAACGTTGGCGTAAAAAACCTTGTTGAAATGAGGAGCACATGAAACAATAGCGTAGAGAGCCCTGTTGATTGAATGCTCATGAATCACGGGCGTAAAAATATCAAGCGTAAAGTCTTGTTGCCTGTTTGAAGATAAAACAAGATGCGTAAGCATCTGTTTTCAATTTTAATTAACCAATACGCGTCTGATAATACTTCTGTCTAAAACACTTCTTCTTTATTGTTTTCTGCAAAAATTTGGCTGAAGAGCTTTTCCAGAACCGGTATTGGCGACTTTGACGCTATGAGGAGCGTTCTTCTGACATCAACATCAGGGAGCTCATGCGCTTTTGACGCGCAAATCAGACAACTCAGAACTCTTCGTGGGATAGAAGGGTCTTCCTCTGTTGGTAGGAAGAGCCTTTATACATGGAGAGTTGGATGGTGGAGTCAACTCTAACCCAAGAAATTGGGTAGTAGAGTTCATTTTACGGCAGAACTAGGAATCGTATCCCAATGCTGGATACATTCCTATCTCCTTTGAGAGGCCGCCACTCCTCCACCAGTTGTATTAGCAGCAACACGTCTTCAGGCTGCCATACTCTGGGATTCTCCTCTCGTCTGAGAGAGAAGACCAGAGTTTGATTCCTTCTGTTCTGGTCGCCATTGAGGCTCAGATAGTAAGGAATTGACACCAACAACGAATCCGATGAAGAAGATCCAAAGAAGAAATAGATCTCGATTAGGTCATCGTTGTTGTATAGAATGAAAATCCAAGATTGTAATAGATTTCCATTATAATTTGTAAGAAAGTCTAAGAAATGTAATAGACTTTTATGATGAAATGAGAATGGAAATGACAAGTCTTCTATGCTCAATAATTTGTATCTATCCAAAAGTAGTATGGACATGATAGATAATAAAGTCTTGTTTTCTGTTTAGAGTATACAATACTATCAGAGGTATTATGGACATGACAGCATGTAAGAACTCAGAGAAAAGTAGATTAATATCTATGCAGAGGTCGAATGGAAATGATAGATAAGAAAAGTAAGTAGATTTAATATTTATCCAGAGGTCATGAAAACATGATAAATAATGAATCCCATTTTTTATCAATTGATAAAATAGAAGATTTAAAATCCCTCTCCAAGGAAACAAGAAATCAGCTTAACCAAACCTTGGTAGCTGGGGAATAAGGAGACAGACGTCATGAGCATATATGTCCATATTAATAGATGAATGAACCAACATAACTTTCGGGAAAAGAAAATATTGATTCAATTCCATAATTACATGGATGAACCTGATAAAAATGAACGGACAGACCTTTTCGGGAATGAAAGGTTGTTTTCAAAGACCAGTTCATCAACAGATCTCTCCTATTAAATAGGTGAGAAATCTTTGTAACTTTTCATTCTTATTTCCACTCCTCTATTGGAAATATCTTCCAAGGATATGCAGCAAAAGAATGAAGTCTCTAAGAAAGTTGAGAACATCATTGAGACGTGTCCCATTGAACCAATTGTGACAGGCCCAACCGAAGTAGGCAAAAGCTCTTCTACTCCCAAGCCATCACAAGACATCCTTGCTTTCTTAGTAGAGCCAGGAAAAACTCCTGAAGAAGAAGCGCTGAGGATGGCTGCCTGCAAATTTTTTATGAACTCCGGCAACGATGCCTTCGAAGCATTGGCTGACTATGTATTCAATAAGGAAGGCAGTGGTCCTCGTCCTTAATCCGTTATTCAGAACAAAAATAAAAATAAAAGAATTTTTTTATTTTCATTCTGTCTCACTTTTTTTTATACATAGTACTTATTAAGAAATTTGCCATTGATCGGCATCATGAGTAGATCTCCATTAGGCTTTGATAACCGATAGGCACCATTAGAAAACACGGTCTCAATTACATATGGACCTTCCCATTTTGTTTGGAATTTCCCTTTGCTTTTGTGAGTCATAATCATCGGTCTTCGTACGGCTAATACTAACTCGCCAATCTTGAATACCCTCTCTTTAACTTTACGATTGAAAGTTCGAGATATACGGGCTTGATATAGTTCAATATGCTGTTGTGCTTGAAGACGTTTCTCGTCCAATCCTTCAAGTTCTTGGAGTCGTAAGCGATCATTGTTCTCTATAGTTAGCTCATTAGCAATAGCTATTCAAAGAGATGGAATCTGGATTTCTAAGGGAAGAATAGCCTCACATCCATAAACCAATAAAAATGATGTAAAACCAGTAGGAGTTCAGACTGTTGTTCGATAAGCCCATAAATATTCTCCAAGTTTCTCATTCCAATCACGTTTATTAGAAGAGACAAACTTTTTGAGAAGTTTAATGATAGTCTTATTGAAGGCTTCGGCTAGACCATTAGCAGCTGGATTATAAGCCGTAGAAGCCAAATTTTGAATTTGATTCTTATCACAGAACCGATAAAATGCCTGACTGGCAAATTGTGGACCATTGTCATGAATTATCCGTCGAGGAATCCCGAAGCGATAAATGACATGATGTTTAATGAAGTTGATCATATTAGATGTTTTCACTTCAGCAAGGGGGACTGCTTCTGCCCACTTAAAAAAATAATCGGTTATAGCTAATATGAACCGATATCCTTTAACAGAAGGAGGGTTAATAGGACCAATGACATCCATACCCCAAGCTTCGAAGGGCCAAGAAGCTGTTGTAGGATGTAGAAATTCAGAAGGTTGGTGAATAAAATCAACATGAATCTGACATGCTTTACACCTTCTGGCGTAATCTACAGCATCTGCTATCATGGAAGGCCAATAGTATCCCATCCTTCGAATGCGATCCTGTAATTTCGGACCTGGTTGATGAGCACCACAGACACCATCATGAGCCTCACGGAGTATCAGTTTAGTTTCACTTTCTGAGAGACAGTGCAGTAAGAGTCCATCATATGAGCGACGATATAACATATGTAAAGATGAATCATAATAGAATCAAATTAATCGTCTTTTAATTGATGCAGCTTCTTTTGGATCTTCAGGTAAAATCCCATGAACCGCGTAATCAATAAATGGAGTTCTCCAATCCCTTTGCTGAGAGCTTGATTCTGTAGTATAACTCTGTTCAATACACAAATTATTCTTGACACAGAATAAATCTTGGTCCAACAAAGTAATTGTATTCTGCCTTCGGATTGGAACCGCCAAATCTGCAGCTAGGCTAGCAAGAGCATCAGTCTCTACATTCTGAGAACGTGGTACGAATTCAATGAAGAATCCTTTGAATGAAAGGACCAATTCGACTACTACTTGATGATAAAAGATGAGATCAGGGTTTCTGACTTCATAAGTCCCTCTAACTTGATTAACGATCAGCTGAGAGTCTCCATAGGCTTCCAGGAATTCAATATCCAATTGTTTTACGACTTGGAGACCAATCAATAGAGCATTATATTCTGCTACATTATTGGAGCATGGTTCATTGAGAGAATAGGCACGATATATGACCATTTTGTCAGGAGAGACCAAGACGATTCCTACCCCAGAGATAATATTACCTTTAGGTCCAACCCGTGATGCTCCGTCAAAATATAATTACCAAATGTCATTTTTTAAAGTCATATTGCAATCTAGAACTTCATCTGGAATGTCCTCATATAACTTTGATGTTTTCGGTATAGGATGAGCAGCTAAGAAATCAGCTATTGCTTGACCCTTCACTGATTTTTGAGGTATATAAACTATGTCATAAGGGGTGAGCAACATCGCCCAGGTAGCTAACCTAGAGTTAAGAATGCTTGGCTTTCTCATCAATACCCGAATAGGGTTTATTCTGGAGATGACATGGATAGTCTGTCCTGTCACATAATGTCTTGTCTTTTGGACAGCAAAAACCAAGGCCAGACGTTCCTTTTCTACATGAGTATACCTGTGTTCTGCTCCGATCATCATTCGGCTAAGATAATAAATTGCTTATTCATGCCCTATATCACTTTTTTGTGCAAGAAGAGCGCCAAGTGAATGATCCAACGCTCGAACATATAACAAAAATGGTCTTCCTATCACTGGAGGTACCAAAACAGGTGGATTTGTAAGATATTGCTTGATGTCATTGAAGGCTTTCTGACATGCCTCATCCCAAACAAATGATACACCCTTCTTTAATAGACGGGTGAAAGGCTGGCATCTTCCAGAGAGATTGGATATGAACCTCCTGATATATGCAATGTGACCTTGGAAGCCACGGAGTTCTTTTAAATTGCATGGAGGACGCATTTCAAGAATTGCTTTAACCTTATCAGGATCAACATGGATACCCTGAGAAGTAATGACAAATCCTAAAAACTTGCCACTGGAAACCCCTAAGAAAGACTTAGTAGAGTTCATTTTCAATTGATGTTGGCGCATCAATTTAAATACTGTATTCAAGTCTTGAATATGATCATCTTTTGATCGACTCTTAACAGCAATGTCATCTACATAACATTCTACTGTCTTCCGTAGATGTTCTTGAAAGATGTTGCTCATGGCCCGTTGGTATGTGGCACCGGCGTTTTTAAGACCAAACGGCATCACCGTATAGCAGTAAACCCCAAAGGGTGTACGAAAAGCGGTACGCTTCTCATCTTCTGGATGCATCTTAATTTGATTATATCCTGAGAATTCATCCATAAAAGACATGCGTTCAAAACCACATGTATTGTCTATCATGACATCAGTAATTGGAAGTAGAAATTCGTCTTTTGGACAAGCTGCATTAAGATCTCGAAAATCTATGCAAACTCAGACTTTTTTGTTCTTCTTTATAACAGGAACAATGTTAGCAACCCAATCGGGGTATTGTTCTTCACGAATAAAACCACACGTGATCAGCTTTTTGACTTCTTCTTCAATTGCATCCATCATGTTTGGCCGAAAACGTCGTTGCTGTTGTTATACAGGCTTAGCATTAGGAAAAATATTGAGTTTATGAGTAGCAACTTTGGGATCTAAACCTGGCATATCCTCATAACTCCATGCAAAAATATCAATATATTCTTTGATTAGTTTTATCAATTCTTCCTTTTCATCTTCAGAAAGATTCTTACTGATGAATATTGGTTTGGGCGTAGTTCCATCTCCAACGTCAATCTGGACAATCTCGTCCTCTGTAGGTGGTTGTCGTTATTCGAAACGAAGTTCCCATTGAGTGTCCATCTGTTGAGCCCAAGAATCATTCTCAAATGGCTCGGATTTTTCATCAATTTGAACCATGTAAGCTGAAAATATTTGCTCAGATTCATCATCATAGTCTCCTTTAACACACGAGGAGTGAGAAATATCGGATTCAATGAATTGGACTTCTTCTAAATCTGATGATTGTGAAGAGCTAGAAGAGAATTCTTCTTGTATATCGTCATTAAACATATGGGACGGATCATATCCCAATCCATGACGAGTTTTCTGGTAAAACGAACCACCACATAATGGTAGTCGTCTACCTTTGCCTTGATTGAGACCTTGCATAGTCTTTAAATCATATCCCATATTCTGGATAATTTTGAGAGATTGTTGACTATATCTGTCAATTCGGATTCTTCCTTTATCTTTATCTCTCAAATCATCTGTCTGAGCAACAGAGATATTTCTAGCCAGGCCAAACACAATTTGGCGCTTGTTTTTCTTATTAGACGGAACCACAAAATAAGATTCTTTGTGACGTCTATAAGTTACACAAGCTTGCGATGAAGCGGCTACAGGAAGAAGATAGGGAGAAGATGTTAGAAACCTTTGAGCATAAGGTCCGACATCGACATGAGGAGGAAAAGAATTTTCTTTATTGTCAATGTATAAGGTTTCCTCTATCTCTATGTCGTTTTTATATTGATGACTTTTATTATCAGAAGATAAAGTCATTCTTTTAATAAACTTGACAGCCATATACTCGAAAAGAAAATCTTCATTGATATCAAAAAGTACAGAATGGTCAATATTTACATCATTTACAATTTGACTGCTACGCTTCGGATTAATCACTAGTGGATTATCATCCGTCTTCTGCGTAGATTTGCCAAGATTGACAATCAGAGGAGGTTCTGGATCATTCTTACGAAATGTACGCCCTTTGACTTTGATCACAAGAGGTTGAACTTGGCTTTTAACAGGAACATTTACTGATTCCTCAGATGAAGCTTGAGTTCTTCCTTTAACCTTGATCATCAAAGGTTGATTGTTGACAGATTGGGGTTGGATTCGCCCTTTGACTTTGATATTCAAAGGTTGCTCTTCTGGCGGATCTTCGTTAATAGACTGATCTTCAGCAGTTGATTGATCTTCAGCCATATCTGATATCTCTTTCACATGCTCTTGTTTGTAAAGCCTTGAATCAGAAAAATAGGCTTCAATACCTTTGAAAGGATTGATATCAGCAAACTCAGTCTTCACAACCCCTTGGGGATCCACATACTTGAAGCATTGGTGGAGAGTCGAAGGCACAATGTTATGCTCATGTAACCATGGTCTTCCAAGAAGAATATTGTAGGATACGTTAATAACATAAAATGTTGCCATAGTTCGAAAATCACCAATCTGAATCTTCAGACGAATCTTTCCCAGTGGTTTACTCTTTCCAGAGTTGAAACCAACTATTGTGGTACTAGTGTAAGTCAGATCACTAGTAGGAATCCTCAATGGTCTTAGCATACTTTGAAGAATTATGCTAATGGAAGACCCAGGATCAATAAAAATTCTGTCAACTTCAATGGATTCGATATACCCAGTGTAACACAGAGGCCTATCATACTTGTTATGCTTCAACAACATATCCTCTTGTGTGAAGGTGATGTTGGGAATTACTTCCATCATACTATGACATTGCGGGCATGATACTGGTATATTGTCAGGAGTCTTGAGTTGAGCTAAGCAGGAATCAGCTTGTAGCAAAGCTTCACTCAAAGTTTTGTGACTTTCTCTAGAAAGGCGAAGCAACTCAAAAATAGATAATCTAGCCGGAGTATTAGCTAACTGGGCTAAAATATCAAATTTATAGGGTTTCATCACCACCCCCTGACTGGAAGTAGACTTCAACGGGACATTGAAGCGTACCGCTTTCTGTTTTTCCTTTTCAACCACAGCAGGAGCAAGAGACGGTTGAGTTGATGGTCTTTCAACATTCTCAGCTTCCTTGGAGGATCTTTCATAATCTTTGTGATACTCTTTTCCAGATCTTGTGCCAGCAAAAGTTTTTTCTTCGGACTCAGAAGAAGGAAGTACCATATTGCAGGATTTAATCTTCCTTTCCTTAGCCTTCTTCTTGTGAGGATTGTTATGAGGAACCTCAGAACCTAATCCAACAGTGGATTTTTGATTTTGAATTTGTAAAGGAAGTCATATCCCTCTATCATAATTCAAACCTTCTGCCTTTTAAAAATCATAACCTATCTTCTTCATGAGAAGGATAGATTGTTGACTGTACAAGTGAGTAGGCAGTGGACTTTCAACAGGTGGTTCCATAAAAGAAGAAGAAGAAATCCCTGTAACTACAGGAGAATGAGGAATAACCGTCTCTGCAGCTACGAGAGGAAGAGGATTCGGGATACGAGAAAAAATCCCTGTAGGAGCCTTTTCATAAGCAGCGAAGACTTGTTGTGCCCTGTATAAGGGAACACTATTCATGGATAGCCACTGCTGATGAGTAAGCTTGAGCTTGGCAGGAGGAGCCAGACTCGGAGGACATATGTTCAATCCTCTCAGTCTATCTTCCAAAGGAATATCGTCCCATAGATGATCCAAATCATCAGGCTCTGGAATAACATGAGAAATCATGTTGCAGGTTTTGACTTTCTTACCTTTCTTGGATTTTAAAGTTTTACCTTCATCTTCCATTTCAGGTATTAAGTCAGGATGTATCCACATAATCTCACCATTCTTTAATGTAAGAGGCAACAATCCTTCATTTTCCTCCCTGGCAGGCAGGATATTCAAAATCTTCATCGTCGCCTTCGGAATTGGGACAATTCCATCTGGTACTTGTTGTGCAGAAAAATCTCCAAATTGAAAAGAAACCATATTGGTTGTAACCGTATGGTCATCATTGGTTAAAGCAATGGCGCCACCATTTATCAGCTCTTGGATTTTCTTCTTCAAAATATAGCAAGCACTAGTAGGATGATTAATGTATCTATAATAGATACAATATTTGGGATTATCAGTCAGATTTACCTCATTGGGCCTCTTTGGCTCTGGAATCTGAAGTTTGCCACTCTTCACCAGACATTGGAATATCCCTGGGATATCACTTTCGTCAAAAGAGTATTCTTCTTTTGACCTGGAAGATTCCTGATTATTCGGCGTCATTTTATTCTTGGAAAGATTGACCATAAGAGTGTCTTTTCCTTTCATATTACGATTGTCAGAATTATTACCAGGATTACTTTTTTTTCCTTTATCCTCAGAGGCAAAAATCAACCCATGTTCACGAGCCAACCTACCATTGGTCTCGACGGAAACTGCTGCTATGATAAACGAAACCCAATCTGTGAATTGGGAACCCGTGAAGACAGCGATAGATGGTCGTAGATTCATCTTACATGTATCAATCAGTGCTGAATCTGGCATACCAAGGGGCATCTTTAAAGTTGCATGTCGGAAACGTTCAATGAACGTCCGAGTATCTTCTTTCTCCTTTTGCTTGATTTCTATTAAGGAGGACATGTTCATGTCCATACCTCCTTCATAGAAACGGGAGAGAAACATTGCCTTAAATTCGTCAAAAGACGAAATGCAATTGTCGGGTAAACTACGATACCAGTCGTAAGCTGAACCCGTCAAGCATCCAATGAATACTCTAGTGAGAAGAGCATCATTTTTCTGCAAATGTACAGTCATAATATCAAAGTAATTGATATACTGACTAGGAGAAGCCTTTCCATCAAACAATACCATGGACTGTGGCTTACATCATTCCAATGAGGAGGATAAGGTTGCTTAATCCCTAACCTCTGGAGTTGATCCTTTTGCTTCAAAACTTCAAACTGTGCTTTGAGCTCACGCACTGCTTGAATGGCTTCACTGGTTTGTGGAAGCACATTTGATTGAAAAGTTGTTGGTTGTACCGTAATTCCAACCGCAGATGGTACATCTTCTGGAATGATGGGATCTGGAGATGCAAAATTTTGGTTAACAGCAGGCTTTTGGATATTCAAAGGTATATCAGCCCCTTGGCTATCTTGAGTTGGTGCTGCTACCTGAACCGGTGTTACAATTGTTGGTTGAGCAGTTTGCTGAGCTGTTATTATCTGGTGCATGCTTTGCATCATGTTAAGCATGTCTTTCAATGATTGTTCAACAGCCGTGAGACGTTGTTCTGTATTAACTGATGACGTCTCTGGTTCATCTCCAATAGCGTAGAATTCAACCTCTCTTGAAGATACAGAAGGATTAGTATAGAAGTATGAATCAACACTATCAGTTTCGGACTCAAGAGATTGAGTACCCCCAGCTTCAGAATCAGAAGTCTGCAATTGTCTTTGTCTTCTTGATCGAGTATTCTGATATACTCCTTCAAAAGAATCAAGAAGTCTGTTGAATTGTTGTTGACCTGGGGTTTGGGACGTATTCCGTCTAGGACGTCGTCCTCTATTGGTGTGAGATGCCATGTTGACTGACGCATATGACAACTCATCGGCTTGTTGTTGGGGTGCATTAAAATTCAATCGACCAAAAATTGACCGTCTGGAAGCCGAGCAACAACATTTGATCACAATCTGGGGACACTCACAGTGATGATTTTCTTGGAGGAGCATCACGGGAGATTGTCTATTTTTTCGTTTTTGCATTAGCAATTCACGTAAATCAGAAGGAGTAGAAGGAATAGTCTTCTTTATTACATTTGGGGTAGTAAAACGTTTAATCCCTTGTGTATAAAGAAGATTACTGGGTGCATTCACAGAACCAAACTGTACATTTTTACGCGTTTGGAGTTGTGTACGCAAATCTTGAGATTTTTGAGCACGAAGGACTCCATTTTCATTGCGTGTGATTTGTAGGTTTGGTACTTTGCGTAGAGCAGTATAAGAAGGCTGTTGGTGTAGAACTGAAGCTTTACCAACAACATTTTTATGCTGTATGCATTTAGGTACATTCACATTAGATGTAAAAATATCGTTGCAAATTTTATCTACACTGTCACAGACAGGAGACTTACCTTTATGCGTAGAGCGTAAAAATTGATTATCTACCTCGTCACAGACGAGAGATTTTCCTTTATGCGAAGAGCGTAATTTTTGTGTGTCTACCACGTCACAGACGGGAGACTTATTTTTACACTTCGAAGCACAAGCATTAGAGTCTGCCTCATTACAAATGGGAGACTCGTTCTTATGCACTGAGCGTAAAATTTGGTTTTTATCCACTGGGCGTAAAACTTGATTATCTTCACCGTCACAGACGAGAGATAACTTGCCACACTTAGAGTGCAACGCTGAAGTAAGGACTGCCTCGTTACGAACGGGAGCCCCTACGACAGGAGTGGGAAGAATTCCCTTGCCCTCAGAAGCAATAGAGAGATCAGAAGCTAATTTGGATTTAGGAATCCAAATTTTTCGTGCTTTGCGAGATTTTTGAACATTGGAGCGGCGAGAACCACCCCCAGTTCGGAGCATTTCTTCATAAACAGTCTGGTCGAAGTGTACAACCAGAGTCTTCTTTGTCGATCCAATCGACACATCATCGTATTGAGCAATTGCCTCCTCGTCAAAGGAGAAGGTCGTCCCCAGCAGAGTCGCCATTTTTGTTTCACTTAACAAAATGCCTGGAAGTCGGATTTTGAAAATAAAACGAGAAAAAGTATAAGAAGTACAAATTTGATTCTGGGAAGTATTGCTATGGAAGTCTGATCTGTAAATGATCACTTTGTTCCTTGGACCATACGATGATGATGAAGATCACTGCTAGAAGATGAACAATTGGAAGAACTAAGTCACCAGAAAGGTATCGACGCACTTGGACACTGATGGCGAGGCCGAATGCTTTCCTTCTTTGCTTCACTCTGTTCTGGAAGAAAAGTTGAAGAAGAATGCTCCGGAAAATCAAAGTCTCTGGGCTCTGATCTCTATGTATTCTCTCCTTTCTCTCTGTCTGTTTATATGAAAAAAATCAGTCTATTTATAGACTTGGTTTCTTGTGCGTAAAAACTCAGCAAAAGTTTAGTCTTTACGCTGACAACTGCTACCCATGACCAAAGTCATCCTCAGCATACGTTGACACGTGTCCCACCATTTCAATAAGAATAGGATGCACGTACACTCGTTCTTCGAGATGTGTGGCATGAAAGCCTTGTAGGCAAACCACGTTCTGAATTGGAATATGGCGTAAAATAACCCAAATATACCCTGAGCGTAAAGTAGTAGACTAGGCGTACAATAGCCTTGATGTAGACTTCCTGCGTAAAGTGGTAGTTAAATAACCTTGAGCGTAAAAGTAGTCCAAATAAACCTTACGCACACGTCAACCGTTGAGCGTAAAAACTCGTATAGTCTCCGTACGTAAAAGAAGCCATATTATGAGCGTAAAGTGGCTCAGTCCACATACTAAACGACAAATGGGCCTCTGTGTAAAAACAAATCCCTTTGATTTCTGTGATATATGCCATCATTAAATCTTCATGTCAGGCTTTGCATTAAATGCAAGACTTGACAGCTTTGTCCAGCGTAAAAGTGGCTAGCTTGTCTTTGGGCGTAAAATCCTTAGCTTTGACCCGGGCGTAAAATGATTAGCCTGCTTCGGGCGTAAAGTGATTAGCCACTCTTTGGCGTAAAGTGGATCGATTTGAATGGAATGACCCTTAACTTTGACTCATTCTTATGAAGCACTTTTTACTCTCCTACAGTGTCGTGCGTGTCCCCAACTCACGTATGTCATTCGCCTGGACACGGGGAACCCAACAGTAGGGTTGGACACGCGTTAGCAGTGTCGTGTGTGTCGTGCTGGGCACGGACACACGACACTAGGTCAGATTTCATTGCTCGTGTCCTGAACAGTCTGGACACGAGCGGAACTGTTATTTAGGCTATTGGGTTAACGGGTTTAGATCGTGCTATTGGGTTTAGAAACCCATTAACCTAATACTAACATAAATAAAATCCAAACCCTTTCCCCTAACAACAGACTCGGGCTGACCCCCTGGCCAGCCCGACCGTGCCTAACTCCCCCCTGCCCTGACCCGAGTTCGAGCCCCCTCTTTCTTTTTCTTTTATTTTGTTTTATTTAGTTTTAGTTTTATTATTATATATATATATATATATATATGTATATATATATATATATTTATATATATATATATATATATATATATATATATATATATATATATATATATATACTGTATTTATGTATATATATATAATTTATATTTAGTATTTTATATATATAAGTATATTTATTATATATATATATATATATATATATATATATATATATATATATATATATATATATATATATATATTTTCAAATACAAATTTTAGTGCTATGTAAAATTTTACAAGTTATTTTATTATATAAATTTGTAACTTGTATATTTTACCACTTTAAAGTATATTATTATTATTTAAATTCCTGTATTTTATAAATCATGGCCAATTGATGTCCAAGCCTAGCATGGGTTTTTGGATCCAATTGTGTCTAATATATTCAGAGTCTGTACAAGTCATATTGGACTTGATGTATGGCTCTGGGTCCTGTATCTGGACTTCGGTTCAATTTCGAATATATGGACAAAATAGTAAATAATTTAAATAATTATTTTCCAGAAAGTGTTACTTGATATTTTTGAATTTTTATATATATTTTAAGTGCTGTAAAAATTTGGTAAAATTTGTATCTAAATACTAAGTTAATTTAGCTAATTTACTATAATTTTTCCAGTATTTATTAAGTATATATTTTAAGTGCTATGTAAAATTTTACAAGTTATTTTATTATATAAATTTGTAACTTGTATATTTTACCACTTTAAAATATATTATTATTATTTAAATTCCTGTATTTTATAAATCATGGCCAATTGATGTCCAAGCCTAGCATGGGTTTTTGGACCCAATTGTGTCTAATACATTCAGAGTCTGTACAAGTCATATTGGACTTGATGTATGGCTCTGGGTCCTGTATCTGGACTTCGGTTCAATTTCGAATACATGGACAAAATAGTAAATAATTAAATAATTATTTTCCAGAAAGTGTTACTTGTTGTTTTTGAATTTTTATATATATTTTAAGTGCCGTAAAAATTCGGTAAAAATTGTATTTAAATACTAAGTTAATTAAGCTAATTTACTATAATTTTTCCAGTATTTATTAAGTACATTTGGTATTTTATAAAAATGGAAAAACAGTACTCATTTTCAGGATACATATGTTTGCTGATTTTTAATAAATATTTATGAAGGTTTATAAATTCCAAAAAATTAGTATAAATTTCTATAATTAACAAGGATGATTTTGGTACTTTATTTTATGCAAATTGAGCTTTTTGTCTATCTCAAAAATTATTGGAGCATAGTGTACAGTTTGATTTATTTATTAAATAGTTACGACTTGCAATGATTTGTGTCGTTTTGAGTTGTTATAGTATTGGACCTCACCCCGCACTAGTGTAAAGGCCCTAGAAAGTTAGTTAGGGTATAGTGTCACCCCACATTGGTCTCCTATGCTAAAGTCATCATTTGGCTAGGTGTTCAGTCAGAAAGTCGTAGCACACAACTAGTGACTTAGTGTTTAACTTAGTATAAAAACTAAGTTTATGTGTTATTTCTACAGTGACGAGTCACCAGGCATCTATAGCATTTTTATCGCTGCTTTGCTTTGCTGAAGGCAAGTACCTCTACAAACTTTACATACTGCTATAACAATAAACTCTGATTTTCCAACCATGTTAAATGCTGATCCTTGGGATAGCAAGTTAAAACTTCACATGTTGTATTACTTTCAGTCTCTACCATGCTTAGGACAATTTTCATATCTCTTACATGTCTAAATAACGGGTTAAGGGAAAACTGTTAGTAGTGTACGTGATCATGACCCCCTTCTCCGTATGTATTTACCGCGTACGGTAACATTCTATATGTAACTTTGCCGTATGTTCTGATCTCGCGTTTGTGTATGGATATACACCGATGCCGTTCGTGCACGTATGTGTATGCCAGAAAAACTTGATATGTACCGCTGTACATCCTATCTACCTATTGACCGATCACGTACATGCTACGGTTTTAAACTTTTTAACAAATATATGTTGCCATTTCTAAAAAGAATCAATTAAACCATGATATGCCATGATTCCAGTTTATTACACTTTTGTTCATGCTTCGTATATTTAGTTTGTTAGAATCAGTACTTGCTCCCGTCCTGACAGGATAACATTGTAGGTATACTTACAGAGGAGGAGTTGCTCTGCGATTCCTATTATGGAGTTGCTGCCGAGGACCAGACTTTATCTTACGAGGATGTACATGCGGGAAAACTCGTCTAGTTGTCTATTTACTTTGGACTTTTGAGAGTAGTCATGTATTATACTATATATTTTATGATTGGACCTATATCCAGCTTTACATTATTGACTTGTACTTGGAACATACTTATATACGATGACTTTTGTGTTTGGAACATTTCTGTCTCATTATTACTTATAGAATTGTTAGCACACTTTGATCTTGTCTTATTTATCGTTAGAACAGCTTACTACGTCTTATCTCAAACGTAGGCTGGACCTGACTCGGCCCGGCCTAACAATTTGGGTAGCGGATCGTGACAGGACGCCACGTGGTTGAAGTTGCGGGAGGCGCATGGATGATGCACCATTATTTGTGGGTTGAATCCTTCATGCTGTATTTGTGGACTGATACGTAGCAGGGGAGAGGATCTTTCAGTTGCTGAGATCTTAGGTGATTAGCACCCCCTTCATAGGCCAAATTGAGTCAAAGGACACGTGTCGTAGGTCCATGGTTCAAAGATCTCGGATTTGGTGGAGAGTAATCTGGTAGGATGCGTCTGGGATTGGGCGCATAAGAAGACTTTGGCTCACAACCTTCAGGAGTCACGAACCGGTCGGGATGTACGGCTTTTGAGGTGCATGCGAGTCTTCAAGCGCATGGCTGCTGAGGCGCATACGAGTGGTTGGTCGGCCACATGGGTCGTAACCGTCGGAGGAAAAGTAATGATGATGCTGATGTCAGCGACGCTTCGTCTTCTGAAAAAGCTGCTAACTGTCTAGTCCTCGGGGGACGTGATGCCAACTCTGTCACTTGAGCATTAATTGCTTGATGGGTGACGAGCCGAAACGGGTGCATGGGTCTATGTTTGATTAGGACGCATGGATCTGTGCTTTGTTGGGCGCATCCATACGGGGCGCTTGGAACTGACGGGCACGTCTGTACAATACGCGGTGTCTGACCGGCACATCCATTTGCATGACGCGTCTTTATTGGTCCGACTTTTGTGTTCTTTAAGTGCTTTAAATAGCCATTTTGACTTGGCCGAATTCGAAGCATTAGGTTCATCACTATAAATGCAAATTCATTGCACGGGATCCGGAGAGCCCGCCACTTGGCACATGGATTTGATTTGCACGACCTATAAATAGTGGCAAGGAGAGAGTTTGCTTCTCATTCTCTCACGTCTTCCCGAATGAACTTATTTGTTCGAGCACATTCTGTTGACAAGATGCTCCCGAGGGTGAAGATGCGACGACTTGTCTTCGTTCATGCACTTGAAGGTGACTGTTACATCCAAAAGTCAGAGTCGAGGGCTTCTGAGGCAGGCGGAAGGTGCCTGTTGCATCCAAAGATCGGAATGTTCGAGCCCTGTCTCCGTTATGCTGGAAGAGCCGCAGATCAGAATTGTGGTGCTCCCATCTTCCTTGGGCTTTGGAGAGCTCTTCCTCCTGCAGTAGTGGGGTGTTGCCCATTCTGGTTGTGTTGAAAGCTGCTCCTTTAGCCTCAGAATTGCGGTGCTCTCCTCTTCCTTTGGAGAGCTCTTCCTCCAGCTAGAGTGGGGTTGATCGCCCACTCATGTTCTGCTCAATAAATGCTTCATTAGTCGAAGCACTTGATCGGGTCGAAGTAAGGCGCATATGCTGAGACTTCATGATGCGCATTGAGACGCCGAAGAGATGCGCCTGACTTAAACGCTGAAGGCTGTGCCTGACTGAGACGCTGAAGAGACACGCCTGACTGAGACACTGAAGTGATGCGCCTGACTGATGATGCGCCTGGTGGGAGGCGCATGGCAGTTTGCTGCGCCTGGCTGTAGTCTTAGGATCTTTCTTTTTGTAGAAATTCTCCTATGTAAAGCCTTTCTTTAGACATGTAATAGACTTTTATATAAAATAAAATTCTTCTTTTGTTATCTATACTTTTGCTATCTTGCTGTGCCAAGTACTTCGTTTGAGTTCCCTGGCGCATGTTCTGAGTAGTATTTGAGCGCATAGAAATTCTGGCACATAGATGCGCCCTGAAATTCCATGCTTCTACAAGATGTAGATTTTGTCCTTTAGGGGTAGGATCGGGACTCATCAGAGCCGCCATCTCGGTAGTAGTAGTTATATACTGGCTGCAGGTTATTATTTTGCCCAAGGGTATGATTAAGAAGATAGAACATATGTGCGGACTTCTTGTGGAGGGGGGACATGCATGCTATAAGCTGGGACGAATTGTGATGGCCAAAAAAGGAGGGAGGAGTTGGTCTGAGATCTTTGTCCCTCCTTAGAGAAACAGCCTTCCTCAAACTTTTCTTGAGATTCATTAGCAAGAAGAGTCCTTGGGCGGACTGGGTTGTGAGAAGATATTTTTCGAAAGATGACTTTTGGTCGGCCAGTATCAACAATAACTACTCGGTCATAGTTAAATTATGTTGGCTACAAGACATAGGGCCAAGGATAAGCTCACTTGGGTGATTTGCTCGGGGGGCAAACAAGCATTTGGCATGAACCGTGGCCCAATTACTCCAACTTGATCGAGAGGGAGGACTGACATGTTTATGAGTTGATGGACTCTACTGACACGGTGAGTAGCCTTATTTAGTGCAACCCCTGTTCCCGAATTTTCAAATTTTTTATTTATTTTGTTTATTTTAAATATTTTGTGTTAGAAAGCAAATTTTATTTGAATTTCTATAAAAGGAAATCATAATTATTTTTGAATGGCAAAGTGATTTGCTAACTTATTTTTAAATACAATTTTTGACTTATAGAAATATATTTTAGATGTTATTTGATATTATTGGATATTGTTTAAATTATTATCATTGTGATCAAATATTGTATTGAGATTTGATCAATCTAATTTATGATTTATTTAATTTAAAAATATTTATTCATTGAATTCTAAACCCTTATCTATTTAGGAACCTTCACTTATATAAAGGGGAGCCTTTTCTTTATTTTTTCCATAAATTTCTAAAAACCCATCACCATGATCATATTCGTGTCCGCGTGTCAGTATCCATCCTCCATTCTCGTGTCAGTCGTGCCAGCCTCGGGTCCGACCCCAGATGTCTTTCCACTATTCAAAGTCCACCATACACATACAATTATAATCCCCATCTTCATATCCGATATAACACAATCCTCTCTATCCCTGTGTCCATGTCACGCAGGACACGTCGACCGAATTAGACAACTGACACGACACAACCCTAACCCTAACTACCCGTGACTGCCCTGTCCCAACCGATCAACCGAGCCGACTTTGTCCGCCCCGACGTCAGCGCCACAGCACCCAAAATCCTGTGACCTTCCTTGACTCTCCCGGTCAACGCCGCAACCACCTCCACCGATGTCAACATCATCACCACAGACCTCCTCCATTGATTTCGTCCAAACCCTGTCCCCGAACGACATCATCTCCATCGATCTTGCCCATAACCCATGTCCACCGCGGCTCTGCCTACTTGGCCTCCTCCATCGTCTGGCTAGGTGTGAAGCCCATGATTTATAGATAATAATTATGCATGTTTTGTTATTTGTGAGTCTTTTATTTTGTTGGAATTTTAGCCCAATAACTTAGCTATCCAAACCCATGACTTATCCATTCTCCACTCACACCGGTTCCCTCGGTCAGATCCGCCTCCCCCGCATCCACTCCGTGCACCCCTCATCTTCTCTTTATGTAAGTTCCCTTCAAGAAACCCATCTTCACAGAAACTCTTCATTCCCAACCTTCGTAAAAAACTTCACAACTCCTTACTCCCTCCACCAAAACCCAATCCGAGACAGCCACCGCGTCCGTCTCGCCATCCCCGTCGTTTCCAGACCCCGCACACGTGTCCATCGTTCCGTCGACGTTCCGACGCTCCGATCTGAGCCTGAGGCCTCCCCTCGGTGCTCTGCTCCATTTTTGGTATATCTCTGACCCAGAAACTTTCTGTTCCATGTACAGAACATTTTCCATGTTCCGGTCAATTGGCAGAATGAAGCTCTGCCAATTGGAATAGTTAGATTAGTTAATTAGTGTATTATTAACTTTTAATAAATATTAGTATTATAAATTATTAAGGTATAATTATATGGCAAATTAGTTTATTTAAGAATATTTGTCGTTTTGGTTAATTATTATTAAGAGTAATTAATTATTGTTAATAAATTGGTATTTATATTTTCTATAAGTAAATAGTTGTCTATAAAAGGTTCTTATATAAAAAAAAAGGCATTTAGAAATTATATGAGTATTCTATAGCTAAAAGATAATTATTTATATTATTTTTCAAAAATTTATAAAAGTTAGTAATTATTCTATTTTACCAAATAAATAGTTAAAATGAGGTTTTTCTATTAAAAAGGGATTTATTTATTAAATATTACAAGGATGACTTTTAGTAATAAGTTTTATTAAAATATTATGTTCATTATATATATAGTTTTAGTTAGAAAATTAGCCCCTTTACTAAAAATGATATTTTTGGTTCTAAAATAGTATTTGTTGTTTATAGTCAGAAAATGGTTACTTTATAAATAGACTTTTGAGCATAAATGATAATTTCCATAAAATATCATTATAATATAAATGAAGTAACTATTTCCTTATTTTGGTAATGATAGTCAAAAGTGTATTTTTCTTTAGTAAGAAATTATATTTTTGCACATTTTGATAGTTACATATAAATACTAACTTCTATAATATGAGTAAATAACTATTTTCTTACGGTAAAAACAAATGTATATTTTTACTAAACAATTATTTTGTCACTTAGTTTTTGTCTATTAAAACTTATTCTTGAAATATAAATATTACTATTTTTTATCGTAAACAACTTTGTTGCCTTTCAACCCGACCAGACTTGGCCCTAATTAACTAGTTAGCCCTTAAGGTTTAGAGTATAGTTGATTCTAGCTGCTGATCTCATGTTACGATTATATAGGTTCGGATCCCTGAACCTTAGCAGTTACCTCCTAGTTGTTGCTTTTCACGTCGAGGATAAATTCAAGGCAAGTTTCATATCTATTCCATGTCTGTATTTTTACTTTAATAATTAAATGTATGCATCAGTTGATCTCATATAGTATCGTGACACTGATTCATCGTGGATCCCTCTCGGACTTCACATCGATTGACGGATTGCTGGATTACTAGATTGACTTATTGACTCATTGACTCATTGACTCGGGAATTGCTTGGAGGAGTAGGATAACGTCTGTGACCAAAGCCAAAATTCTTGCTCGTTCTCTCGCGCTAACCCCTACCACACAAGGGGTTGAGCCGTACCGTATACTATTCGTTTCGGCCGAAATGTTAGTATACATATTGCCTCTATCCCAGCCGGTCACATGCCATGTTATATACTCAAAATACTAGCTTAGCATTGCATCATATTTGACATTGAGATCATATTGCTTGTAGTCTTTACTATTATTTACAAAACGTATAAAGTTTCTTAAACTGTCTCGCATTTTCATTTATTGTTAATTTAGAAATGCTAGATGTGGAAGAAATATGTTACTTGTTCACTCCTGACTGGAGACCCATCATTTTTAGGTGATTGCGATGAGGAGGAACTAGCTTACTGTTCTTTCTATGGGCCTGACTTGGGTCCTGTAGATCTAGCTGAACCAGAACCATGAACCCCATAACCATAGATGTTGGCATAGTTCTTTCCTTTCTTTGTTCTATCAGAACTTTTGTAATAAATGAATTGTGATATTGTAGTCTTGTTATTTCCATTTTAGACCAGTTTCAGCTTAATAAAAAAAAAATTTTATTTTCGTTAGATATTTGCCTGTTGTGTTTCACTGCTTGATACAGCTTACTGTCGCCGTCTCACAACGGTGCAGGCTGGACATGATCCGACTGGACCCATTAAATTTTGGGATCGGATCGTGACACTAGGTGAGTCCCCATCAGCAGTGCCACGCTCTGCGCTCCGTTGCCTGACAAGCCATCAACCGCGTGACCACCTTACCGTCGATCTAACCCAGATCCACCGCCTCCATCCTCTGCGCTCACCAGACCTCGTTCCTCTCCACCGCCATCGAGTTTCCCGGAAGCTCCAGCGACGCCACCCCGTCGAGCCTCCACCCCTCAACCGTCGATCCCCATCGAATCCCTCCGAGTCGACCTCCGCCCAAAGTCACCTCGTGCCTGAGTAGCGCTCCCCGCAATGGTGAGTCACTATCACTCTTCCTTGTTTTCTTCTTCTCTCCCTGTTCTTTCCCTCTCTTCCTTCAATGGAAGGATAGCAGCGCAGCTGTAATGTATATTATTTATTATTAGCATTATATTATTATCGGGTTCAGGAATCAAAGAGTGAGTGATAGTTTATTGTTATTATTGATTTATTAATAATATATACATATCAGTATATATGTGTATATATGTATAAATACTATGGTTTTATTTGGAGTACAGTGTGTGTATATATATATAGAACCACCTTGGTTGTTTCATATTATGGAACCACCCATTGAGTAGATGGGATTAAAAGATGGTGGAGTCTACATCTTTTAATCTCAACCACCAAATCCAAATACAACCCATATAACATAAGGTGATTCCATAATATGAAACCACCTGGATGATTTTAGAACATTATATATATATATATATATATATATATATATATATATATATATATATATATAATCTTATTTTTATTCAAATCAACGGATAAAAATCTGGGGATGAAGGGATGCTTAAATGAGGAATCCTCAGATTTTATATATATATCATCCCTTCATCCCCAGATTTTTTAACCGTTGATTTGAATAAAAATGTGATTATATATATATATATATATATATATATATATATATATATATATATATATATATATATATAATAGGAAAACTTAGATGGTGAAACTTTTAAATTCCGAAAATACCCTTACATACTTATACTAATCTATTCTACTAAAGACTACCCTTTGGTCTTACTAAAGAGTCTTCCTAAACTAATTAAAAAATATTAAAATACGTACAAAGCACGTGCACATATGCTAGTAAAAATATATATATATATATATATATATATATATATATATATATATATATATATATATATATAATGTGCTGATATGAAGTGACCGAGGCAGTGGAACTGTGAAGGCCTCCTCCACCAGCAATCCTGCTGAACAAGTTTTAACACCAAAATTCAACAGGTAAATCGACACGCAAAGTTTATATGGATGAGCATAATCACTAATTATTCCTCCTTTTCTACATTATCTGAACCTAGTCGCCACTAATGCACATTCCATCACATAAATATACGCTAAATTTTTTGACAAACATGTAAGATTACATGTTATTACAGATTTCTGTATCACGAAAAGCTACTCTTAAACACGGTAAATCACACCCCCACACTTCCGAGCCACAAGAACAGGGGGAACTGAGCGATGATCATGAAGAGCAGCAGATAGTGCTGCCTGCTCGAGTGCTTCTCGTAGCTCCTCATCTCCGTGAAGAGCACCCTCTTCATGGTCTTCAACAAGAACACCCCCGTCCACAAACTCATCCAGATCAAGACGAAGTAATATGCGTAGCTCCACCAGAGCCTTGACAGTACAGCCAGTGATATCCCCGTGAACGCGTAGCCACCATAGGCCACCATGTCAAGAAGCGGCGCCTCTCCGCCTCCCAAGGAGTGTAACATTCCTTTCAGTAGAGCAACCTGAATAACCCAGCCAACCAATCCCCTCGTGAACTGCAGACTCAAAGCTTCCGGACTAAACCTGCAAAATTGTACGCTTGTAAGATGATGATTCACGTATATAAAATTATTTAAGTTGCTCTTGACGAGAAAGAGCACAGTTGAGATGCAACTTACTTCCCAAGAAGACCGAACGAGAAGCCTGCAAGAATAACGTACGTGCCGAAGGCCATAAGAGGTATATATAGATCTGGAGCATTTATATCATAAATTGGTGGTTTGTAAGAGAGCCTGCCTCCAACTGGTTCAGTTATCCTAGTCCAATGTCCCTACATGAGAAACGAGAAAAAATAATGAGACGATCTGATAAGTAAGAAATATATAAAGGAACAGACTTGAGGAGGGTTGTCAATTTACTCTGTGTAGGAACGGAAACAAGACCACTTTCAACTTATTCCTCACGTACTGGTCATTTACTTGAAAATAATACTGAGGATTGGATAGGTATTTGGTAATCTGCTCCATAAGAACCCCAAAGTTAAGAACTAATACAAGCCTATAATGTGAGAGAGAAATGAAGTAAAGCTAGGGTCAACTATCCAATAGTGTATTAAACCCTCGACATGATCCTACATTGCTTTGCATGAATTCAGAGCTCGAGCCCAAAAATTTCTCTCCATATGCACCCAGGCCACATCGGATGAGCCCAGAACCAGCTCCATAAAACGCATTTTCCAATGGGTTTGGTTGAGGAGTCATTGGGGGTCTCTGTACACCAGCATGGCCACCCCGATTATCATACATTGCTGCAAAACAATGGCACAGAGATATGAATCATCAAGCTTGACTAGTATATAGCGCAATAAGCATGTATTGTCTAATCATTGCTAGAGAGTTCCATTATGCATTGGCATCCATATTGATTATTCAAATAACAAAAGATATAAGTAGATATCCATCATCAGAAGACTACCTAGAGAATTTTAAATTTGAACACAATTTAATTGCACCATAATTAAAAGTAACAAAAAGATGACATAATTACACTATAAGAAAAATTTTTGCTTTAACATGTTAAAGTCGGGTTGCATATGGTCAGTAAAATCTTAACATTTTAGTAGATTACATGCAATTCAAGAAATTAGAGAATAGAAGTGAAAGATAAGAATCCTTGGAGATGACATGGATTAGTCAAATGCAGTTTATGTCCTGCCAGTCAACAAAATATTTTGCTAAACACCATAAGGGATTACTTCGAACAATCAGGACTTCATAATTAATGAAGCTCACTTATCAAAGTCAAATTATGGAGGAATATTCCGAGGCCCATATTATATGTGATCCATACATAAAATCATGAAAAGTGAATAAAAGTTTTGTACTACTACTTAGTGTTGTATCCGCAATTGGTCTACAAGGAATCTAAAGGGTGAAATTAGATATTTGCACCGTGTCAAAGTATTACTTAGATTATTACTATCATTTTGTTCGTATTAATTAGAAAAACAACAAATCAGTAACCTTTCATTTGAAGTCAAATACAACTACTTGCAAGCATCATCTCCAAATTAGAAGAGAACAAACAACGAGACTTTCTAGAAGTACTTATTAAAGCTTGACACATAAACTGGACTCCTACACTAAAGGTAAGGCAGATGATGTAGGTTGGCAGGAAAAACGAAAATGACAAATATGAACAAAAAGTAACATAAAACTCAAATAATGTTTTGAATTCATCCAAAGGAATTACCTCTAAGAGAAGTGAAGCACCTCTAAGTCTAAGATGTCTCGCAGCCAGTAAGATAAATCAATAATGAGAACCAAATTAACTAAAGGACTGTCATGTTACTCGGATAAGCTATTCTTGTTCTACTGGCATGAGAGAGATGTACAATAGTCACTAATGTACATATCATTACATTGAAAAATTGAAATTTCTGATTCCAAATCAAGAACATGTATTTCTAGAAAATAATATTTTGGCCTGACGATGCCATGATAGTTTGGTACTTAATAAATACTTTGATCCTGGACCAACTACTTGATGTACAATTTGGTAGGGTACTTGGGGCCAACCATTGTAGCTGAATGTTAAACGAATGCAGCATATCGTGCCTCTAGAGTAGATTCGGTTTGATCAGGCTAGGGTTGGGTTAGACCAAAACTATAAGTAGTTTAAGGATCCATGCTTTTATACATAGATTGTTTAATTGGACCAAAATCATAGCAGGTAGTTTCAACAAAAAGTGCATTATGTAAATTGTTATTTGATATAAGAAACCTAATTGCTTTAGAAAATAGGTTTACCAACAGTGTTTTAAAAGGCCCATAATGTAGTGTCCCGTTCCGCGAAGGCACTAGATGAACAGAGAAATCGGTGCTGGCTCGAGGGGAAGCCTTCACGAAGACGATTAATCTGGGTGAGTAGACATGGACTTCATTTTCTGATTCTTTCATGCCTAATAAGAATCGGTGTTTTGAATGAATGCTTATTGCTAATAACAAGTTGGTAATCATTGAGAATTCTAATACAGCGAATCAGTATGCTTATAAGAGAATTTACATGTTGCTATGTTAAAACAAGAAAAGAAATGATTGCATGCTAATGTTCGAATGTTGCCCCAATTCAAAGAACCATGTCGTGCTTAATAAGAAGAGACCGTGAATGCTTACATGTTCCGAATTCGTATGCTTAATATGTGCAGAACTGTAATCATGTTACAAAAGATGAACGATTACATGTCCTATAAAAAAAAGCTCTGAATGTTAGAAATGTACAGACGGACTTGTACATGTTGAAATGGAAAAGAAGTGAATGTGTTATGTAGGAGCTACGACTCTGTGATAAATAAAAGAGAAAAGGCAGAGTCATAGTTCTATTGTTAGAAAAGATGGAAGTTTGTTTATCGATAAAATGTCTGCCAGCCTCCAGGGGCTTAGCCTAGGTTCTCCAGAGTGAGTTTCTCTAGATAGAAGATCAAGATGCTCAACGATACGCGCCTTGTGTCACTCTTCTTTTCCTATACGCCAATAACAAAAGAGAAAAGGCAGAGTCATAGCTCTATTGTTAGAAAAGATAGAGAAAAGATGGAAGTTTGTTTATCGATAAAATGTCACCTTAAAGAGTTTATCTGATAGATGTTGCATTCATGTATTGGTCTCGGACAACTTGTACACAAAATCATTAGATCTTTTGACGGTGTTTTGGGCACTAGGAACCGCTCGACCTATGAGAGATTGTTTAGGCACCCTAAGGTAAAAGAGACGTCGTATACATGGATATTGTTATCTGTGTCCATTAGCGACAAGCTGAACCAAAGAGTCACAGTGGCTGTCACGACCCGCACCCAATGTGAGGGTACGAGAACGTAACAGCGCCCAGCCTACGCCGCAGTGTCGGCGGTAGAACATTGTTCTAGGTCATGAACTATAACTAGCATAATATGAATACTCTCCATAAGGAGGCCAACACAGAGGTACAACTCAATCACAATCTAAGGTAGAAGGTAGCACGATGAAATAGATAAGAAATCCTCAACTGAGGTACAACAGAAATGAAATACAAGTCTTATCATCTACCAGTCTCAACATCTAGAATATACAACTCAGAAAATAAAGACAACAGCTAAATCATGGAAAGAAATAGTCTAAGCTATCTACACTAAGCAAGGGTATCATCCTCAGTAGCTGCCTGAACCTCCCCAGGGGTCCAGGTCGCGAGTGTCATCTAGGCAAGCTCCAAAGTAAGGGGTGCAGGGTTCCTCATCATCCTCTGTAAAATTTTCAACAGGTCCAGTCAGAACGGGAGCGAGCACAATACATCTCAACAGTTCATAGCAGGTTAGAAAATATAATCATGCAGTAAAGTAAGATATAGATACTGAAGAAATGTAGTATGTAAACAGAGAGAGAGAACTGTAATAGAAATATCTACTATAAGTAAAGAGCTACCAGTGACTAGTGATTTAGAGCACAAAGTCGTCATGTGAACGGCTTGATTGTACATGGCTATACTAAAGAGGCGTACATGGCTATTCTACTTTGGAATTGTTCACATAGCTATTTATACTCCCCCGTACCCCCAATTAATACACAAAGATCCAACCAGGTTATGTTATGATTCTATGTAACAGCCCCCGAAGGGTGGTAAGCCTCCGAAAGGTGATAAGCCCCCAAAGGGTGATAAGCCCCCAAAGGGTGATATGCCCCCAAAGGGTGATAAACCTCCGAAAGGTGATAAGCCTCCGAAAGGTGATAAGCCCCCGAAGGGTGGTACATAGTAGTCCCATAAATGGGATGAAGATTCAAAGAAGACTCTGTGATCATATGGGTATATGTCACAAGTGATCAAAGAACCAAAGAAGCATATGATACGCTATGTAAGTGAAACGCACAGAACATAGAGTACCCGATGCTCCCTGAAGGGATAACATCTCAGAGAGGGATCCATATTGTACTAATTCGTGTGACTAACGTGACAGTATCAATTAAAGTAATTTAATGCAGGAAAATAATTCTAAGCAGGATATGAAATGATCAGAGAATGTACTCGTCTCGTATCTGAATGTCTGAAGTAAATGTACTGTCCGAGATGAGGTACCTGACTCCTAGTTAGAGCAACACAAGTCAAGATGTATACAGGGGATGATAAATGTAATCTACGATGCGTCTGTATGCTGTCTAGGTCAAACTAGACTAAAGTCAACACTTGGTCAACTCTAGTCAACTACACTAGTCAACTAGGTCAACTAAACCATTCCAAGTCTAACCCTAGTCTAACAAGTCATTCTAGGTCTAACCAAGCCTAGGCTAGCACTCTGCATCAATTCCAAGGCTATACAAGCCAAACACAAGCACATATCAAGGCACATCCTATTCATGCATATTCAACATCATATATATATAAAAAGAGAGGAAGGAACTAACATGTAAGCTATGTGTGTGTGTGAACATGGATGTGTACATGAAGAGAGAATTCAACACTAGGCCCTATATCTTAATATATACTACATTATATATATATATATATATATATATATATATATATATATATATATAAGAGTGAAAGAGGGAACACATGAATATCCAATGTGTGTGTGTCATGATTGTGAGTGAGGGTGTTCAAGTGTAGAGTGTCAAGAGGGACTTAAACATGTGTGTGTGTGTAATCAGAAATTGAGAAATCAGTGAGGAAATGAAGACAGTGGCTATCAAATGTGGAAACTAGAGGAAAATATAAACAGCATATATATAACTCTATTCCAGTTTTGACATCACAAGGAAATCAATTTCCAGTTAAACAGTGAAATGATACATTCTCAGGTAAGGGGTAAATGAACATTCAAAACTCAGTTCATAATAACACTTGACAGTTAACACATATGCCAGTTTTCAGCCCATAGGCTTCATTCTCAGTTTAGAGTGTAAAAAGGAAGTCTTAGGTTATTCCTATATATATTACATAGAGAGATAGTGAGGGGGAAGGGCTTGGTAGTAATGTGTGTATCACAAAATGTGGCATGAATGGGATGAATTTCAGGATTCAATGACAGTCCACAATTAAATCAAAACAGTTGAAAGTTTAGAATGAAACAGTTGACAGGGAAAGAGAGAACCCAATCCCTCTTCAACAATGAACAAAACCATACCATTATGAGAACTATCATTGAAATTTGGTTTAAGGAAAGGGATTCAATGACAGGTTTTAATATAACTCAATGAACCAATAATTTGAATGGGAGTTAACCTACAATGTTTAAGGAAAGAAAAATCAGTTCTCTATTTAACAGGAATTTAGTAATCACCCATCATTCAATCAACCAACAAGCCTATAGTCCAATCTCAGTTATCTATATACCCAAATTTCAGGTTTTGGAAAATGCTTCTCAGGTTTTTTTTGTTTAGGTTTTTCAGTAGTGTGTGAGCACATGGTGTGTGGTCATAAGGAACAGTGATGTGGATGTGCTCGAGTGTCAATAAGTGTGTGAAGGGGTGTGGCAATTCAGTGTGTGATTCTCAGACAAGGGATGACAGTTAACAGTTTAATCAAACAGTGCAATGTATAATTGTGTGTGTAGATGTGAGAGTTGAGAGAAAAACTGGAAATTGTATGTGTATGTGTGTGTGAACCAGTATGTGTGGCAAGTGAGGAATAGCAGTGAGTAAGTTCAGTTTTCTGAACTTGAAAGGAGAACCCCAAACCAAATGCAAAACCCAAATCAGATCCCATTTGACAGCATCTATACAGTTTAAAAAAAAGAAGAATAACATCAGGAAATCAATTGAGCAAAACCCCATACCATAACTGACAGTTAACAAGAATGAGTCAGTGAATCAACTCAAAACCGAATCCAATAACCCAATGCTCAACACAAATCGAAGTTAGCCTATCCATCATTCATCAATTATGTAGGTGAGTCCAATTTATCATTCAATCATCATAAAAACAGGAAAAATGTAAATCGATTTCAGGGAAAAGTATTTCAGCCAAATGGTATCAGTTCACTTTGGAAATTCATGATTTCGAAATCAATAACCCATCCAAATTGCAAATCTAACATGATCATTATTTAGCACACATGTAGGTGAATTAATTCTAACAGTTATCATCACAAAACTTAGTTAAAATATGCAAATTAGAATCCAAAAAAAAACTGAAACAGTGAAGGTATCGGTCGGGTATCAGTTCACATTGGGAAAATTCGATTTCGAAGCAAAACACATACAACAAACCATAGGAACGTGTCGAGGAAGTGTCGTGTACATAACATGGTATCACACAACGTGTCTCGTGCCCAGAAAAATGGACACGAGGTGTCCAGAACTTAAAAACGCAAGTGTCAGCCAATATGCACAGACTGGCCTCGTGCAGCGAGGACACAGCCTCGTGCACACGACACGTGACACGGCAAGCCACGTGCACGTGTCCCTAGGTTCGCCACGACTAGGGCTAGGGTGTCATCACCCTGCACCGTGTCGGGGTCGTGTTAGAGTTTTAGCCGCGTGTCAGGGCACGTTTTTAACAATGTGACGTGCAGTGTTAATTCGATGCGGGCGGGATTTCTCCCAATCCGCTCGATAGGATGAGCTGAAATTTTGTCAGTGTGGTGTCAGACACGTGGCCTAGGTGTCCACAAAATTTCGTGTCACGACGTGATGTGTCGTGTCCGCTACAGTGCTCGAGAGGCAGGGCAACCGTGCGCGGTGTCGTGCAGCGTGTCCATGGCCGTTTTCGACACGGAAACGACACGAAAATACTTTCAGTCTTCACAAACATTAACATACACATATAGGCCTAGGTATCTATGTAATTAGTTTTACAAAAATCGAAAATAAAATCCTTTGTGACAATTAATCAAACACCTATACACACATCATGACACGTGTCCGATACGGACACCAAACGGACACAAAACTTTACAAAACCTATACCAACAGAGAGAGGACACCTAGGGCTTCCTAACCATGCAAAGAAAACGAAATTCTATGGAAGGAATAGGAAGTTACCTATATGTTCAATTTGCATGTAAAAGCTTCAAAAGGGGGATTTTCTTCTTGATGGTCAAGTGCTCCAAATTGGTCCAAACATGAGATTTCTCTCCATGGACATGAAATAGAGCTGGATTAGGAACTAATGCAAAAGACTAGAGTGGAAAAGGAATTAAAATGAATAATCTATGGGTTGGAGAAGAATGGACAAACCTCTTTCTTCAAAACTTGGAAAAATTAATAAAAGAGGCAAGAGCAAAAGGAAGAGGCATTAAATAGGGTGGGAAACCCTATGTTGGCTGCCATGGGCTGATTAGGGTTAGGGTTTGGCTACATGGTGTGGGCCTATGGGCTTTAAGTCTCAAGTCATTAATCATGACTTATGAAGTCATAAGCCATTCTAGCCTAATCAACTCCAAAACTCTCCAAACAAGTTCTAATGACTTAAACCTCACTAAATTAGGTCAAACCAAGTTTACTTAACCTAACCAAGTGGTCTTAACCTAGGTTAGTCACTAGGTTAGTCTCCTAGTCAACACTAGTCAACCCTCATTCAAACAATTCCAAAATAAATTCTAAAAATTTCCATAAATTCAAATAAATTATAATAAAATCAAATAATCCCAAAAATGTCAAAAATACCCTAATCACATGGCTAGGCTCTAGGGTAGGCAGTCTCTACTGTTTACTAGCAAAACACCAAAAATCACAAGTCATGAATTTAAATAGTTTAAAAATAATTAAAAATCACTATAAATCATAATATTATATAAATATCATTAAATAATAATTATAATTACAAAATTTCAAAATTACCCTCTTCTGGAAAACTGGGTGTTACAGTGGCTAATCATGAAGAATGACCTATGGACTGTCATGTAGATAGGATGTCGGTTAGTGGAGAGCTGAACCCTGAGCCGCAGCTGCTAGTACGTGTGTATCAGTAAAGAGCTGAACCGAGAGTCACAGCTGCTGGTATGCGCATAATTAGTGAAGAGCTAAGCCTTAAGTCACAGCTGCTAATCTGGTGGTACATGCATATGTAAAGTTTGTTTACGAGCTAACATTGCAGAGACGAACATGGAACATTGTCGGATATATAACATGTTTATGCTAATCCTTGTCTTGTGCAGGAATAGATCGTCAGTTTTGGGTAAGAATCACCGAATGGTGATATTCGTTTATGTTTAATTTTGCTATATTAAATCTACTCACATGAATAGTTTGGTTCATATGAAATGCTCCTGTGAATAAATCTGAAAGGCTATGGTTCCGATAACAGAAAAAGAAATATTTTGCCTGAAATATTTGCTATCTGTTAAAAGAAAGAGAATGCCATATGTTAAGCTATTGCTAAAGACCATGAAATTTGAATGACTCATGAAATATGCTGCTTGTCAATAGAAATGAACTAATAATATGCATGGAATTGACCCGATCGTGGATTTGAATAAAATGTAGAATATGAAATGCTACTTTTCGAAAGTATTTTCAAAAGATGTAATCTGACTTCGTACTGCATTAAATGAACATAGGTAAAAGTAGTAAGATCATTATCACAGAAATATTTATCACTAAATTACTTAGTGATTGTGCCAGACGATGAAGCCTTTGTTCTATCACCAGTATGTTAATGTACTGACCCACCACCAGTTTGCCCGCAGGTGCAAGATACATCAAGATGGAAAGTCCGAAGCGATAGCCAGAGCCTCATCCTTGGGAGCCGAAAATCAGAAGAAGAATAAAAGGGATGGTTTATGTATAAAGGGATGTAATGTATGGAATGGGATCATTGTAATTCTGTATGTTTCATGAGAGATTGTAAGTCAAGTTTGACATGTATCAGAGTAACAGTAATAGCTTTGTAATCAATTCAAAAGATATCAATAAAGAAATTTTGTTTCTGCTATCATTATGTTCAATTTATATTCTACAATGTGTCCGCTGTTTCAATTTCTGCACTTATGTTCTGCTGCATTGTTGTCGATATTTGTCTATCTTGTTATTGTACATGTCTTGGCCTTGTGCAAGCACAACTTAGGCTTGCACGGCATCATGGCCAGCGAGAACGATAGGTTCCGTAGAGATCAAAGTGACGACGAAAGGACTCTGCGGAATCGGGACGTGACACATAAGGCTTGGGCCTAGGCGCATCTGGGGCGCAAGGCTCACTCCTACGCCTCGTTTTCTATGAAACGATGTGCATTCACCTAGGCTTGCACCTCATGTGCCTCATGCTTAGTTTGACGCTCGCATCTCGGGCACCTCATGCGTACTTTTGATGCGCATATGAACCGTGCGAGGCCATTAACCTAGTATTTATTTTCTTTTCTTTTCTTTTCTTTTTTTCTTTCTTTTCTGTAATAGATATGTTTTAGTATTTTACCATTTGCATAATAATTTAAATAATCTTTGAATTTAAGTAACAGTTCCCATATGACTTTTAATGTTAATCAAGTCAACCAACAAAATATCATAGTTGAAAATATTGTCACTAATCAGATCCTAAGAATAGAAACATGATTAAATGTATCAAATCAATCAATTAATTTTTCTATTGTAATTAATATGTTTTATATTGGAGGTTATTGACGATGAATGATACAAATACGTTGGTAGTGTTGTTGATGAAGATGATAATATGGATAATGATAATCTTTACAATCCTCAATTTCTTATTATTATGAACTCATGATCATATGTTTTGAGTTTGACGATGATTAACGGTAGATGTTATATTGTGATTTTATGTACACTTCTTTACTATTTACTATTTTGATGGTGTTATGAATTGATTAGAAATAATATGAGTTTCACTGTTTGAAAGTAAATTATTAAAAAAAATCCAAAAAAGTGTGCCTCGCTTTGTTAGGCTCCAAAGGAACCTAATGCTTTGAGTGTGCCTCGCGCCTTTTAAAATAATGACCATAGGGCATGTTATTGTAAGTGATCTAAGCGTAACATGGATCTAGAAACATTATAATTCTGCCTACATGTATGTATTGGACAGTTGGCAACTTTTCCCTTGAGGCTGAAAAAGGGATATGAGATTTACAGTCTCATTGGAGACCAAGTTCTAAAGCTCGACCAAAACAAGTATAGTTAAGCAATATGAAACTGATTTGAGCCTCCGAAACAGTAAAATAACTATTGGCAGGTACTTTGATCATCCGCAAATAATGGAAATAATTAGTGAGGTTCAGCCCGGCTACGCCAAAAGCTAACTGGACTCAAAACGGCCATAACTGGTTGAAACTTGAAATTGGCCAATAGTAAAAGAAAATTGGCCAAACCTTCTCCAGGATTGCATAAAATTTACCGAACCCTTCAAAAATTGGCGGAACATCCTTACATAAGAATGGAATTAGCCAAACTTTTCTAGATTAATTCTGAAATTATGTAGTTGATTTGCTTTTACTTCCATTATCATGGTTCAAGAAAACTATATATGTGTGTGGTAAGTGTCAAAGAGTTGTAGTCCAAGTGGCGAAGGTTTAGAGACATAATCACGTGGTTGGTTGTACCAGGTGGAGGTTTGAATCCCCTGAATAGTAGTAGTTAAAAAAACAAAATAGTGATTCCAATAAATATATATATTGGAACAGGCAAATCTAATTCTACTGCCCAGCTTGAAGCTCCTGACTTATTATTACATTAATCTCCCAAAACTGTCTGGAGGCTACTTTCATATCTTGTTGCACACACCTCACTAGCTGCATTACTCGGTTGAAAACCCCCTCCCCACCAACGGCTCTTGGTCGGCTGATCGCCTCCTTCGTAAACATTGTTCTTGCTCGGATAACCGCCTCCGTTGCACTCACTGTTTTGTTTAATCTATCGACCTTCCACTTGAGATACACCCTTATACCCTGAAAAGTAATTAATAATTAATTAAACTAATTTCTAATTCAATTTACTAGTCAATCAGGTCAGACCCGTTAAGGCTCCACCCAATCCAAATCCGCTCTTTAAGTTATTGATCTGAGTCATCCCTTACAATCCTTATAAATCAAGACCGTAGAATCAAACTCATCATCACTGAACCCGACCCACAACCCACAGTTAAGTGATCTGATTACGATCGTCCGTCCCTTCATCATATAGTCTGGACCATTCGATCCCCACCGACTCAAACTTGATTGGACCCGCAAGCCCGACCCGACCCTATAACCTAACCTATACCTAACCTCTATATATAGGATTTTGTCCTTGACGAAACCCTAACCCTATTTTGTGTGTCCACTATGTCGCACTCGTATCCGATCGTGTTAATCGTCGTACAACCTCAATAGATCTTCAAATCCAACGCTGCCACCACCACTCGATTCGTCTAGACTTTCTCTTCCACCCTAGTCACTGAAATTCCGACCTCAATTGTGCCACAACCTTCACGAACCCTGAAGGCACCACCACCATTCGATTCGTCTAGACTTTCTCTTTCACCCTAGCCACTGAAATCCAGATCTCGACTGTCCCACAGCTTTCATGAACCACGACAACACTAGGAGTTGCCTCCCTTCCCGTCATCGTTCCGGCCAATCCACATGTTGAAATCACGATCCGGCTTCGTTGTCGTTGTCATGGCATGATTCTCTTCCACTGTAACTTGCAATCCGCTCATCGTCTTTCCGAACGGTCGATACATTAGACTTGACATATTGAGATTACAATCATGGCTATGAATTTCAATTTCACGATGATTATTTTTCAGGCGTCTTCATCATTGCGATTTGCATGTTGACGCCTTCCCGACTCTGAAATCTTAAGGTAATGATTCTAAACTTCTTGTAATTCATAATCTTCAACATTAGGATCAAGGTTCTAAACGGCGGTAGGCAGGTGCGCAACAGAGGGTCAGCCTACCGCCTAGGCCGCCTAGATGCTTGATACATTTTGGACATTTTTTACTATTTTATCACTTTTTTGTATAATATGCATATTTTAAGGATGTTTTATGCATGAAACAAAGATTTATGAAGTTTTAGTCATGTAAAAGTGAACAATAGGTCCATAATGTTTAAAAAATTGTTTTGTCAAAACATCTAATTAGGTATTGCTTCACCTAGACGTCCGTCTACGTTGCCTCACCTTCGCCTCACATCCACCTATGCCTCCAAATCTCTGTTGGTCGCATATTCCACTGACAACGGCAAAAGCGGTGCGAAGAGCGGCTGCCTGGCGCCTAAACGGCCGTCTCGACAGTCATTTAGAATACTGATTAGGATAATTTCGATTTAGCTATTTTGCTTGTGGTTCGTGATCTTATGGGAAGTGTATGGATTGTGTGTATGTGCTTGCTTGTGGACTTGTGTAGAAGAGAAAAGTTGGTGGTAGATTCTAGACTTTTGATTTATGGAAATTCGGTGGCAATTGACATGTAAGTACATGTATTTAGCGTACTGCATTATCATTATTGTATATTTTATATATTAGAATGATCAGGATTCTTCAAGATTATATGTTGATTCATGTTTGTTCAATGACCTTGTACACGAGAGAGGGTATCCATTATGATATCGTTCTAGTATAGGTCACCTATTGTTTTAGTTTATATTACTCGTATTTCTATTCTTATCATAATCATAATTGTGAACGGGAGGTGTGTGTGTGGGAATACAACTCGTAGGCATATGGTTTACGCAACAAATAGAGACTATCCAACATTTAAATCGGTGTTTATTCAATCATGCACCTCAAGTATGCCTGACCCATCTCGAAGGTTGTATTCTAAAACACAGTTGCACAAAGCGATAGTCTTTTCCTGATATTGTCATTTGTTATCATTTTCTTAGTATTGTCATCTTTTCTTATTATTTCATATGTTAATATTATGAAGATGAGGATACACCGTGGTAGATGACCTTGTTCCTGACTCTTCCTTTAATGATCATTAATTTGGAGACACATAATTCTGTTAATATGTGATTCAGACTAGTTACTTTAGTTATACTTATTTGCTTTAGTGACATTTTTCATTCAACGGGTTTGTTTCGGATATGACTTATATTATTTATTTAGATATTGATCTTGGACTGATTGGATCTTGATTTTAGTTATTATTTTATATTGAGTCTTTAGGCTATATCTTGTTTTTTTTTTTTCTGGATTATTAGTTTATGTGGATGTTGAATGTGATGGATTAATAGCCTTAATGTGATATTTATATTGATGTGACACTTATAGATAACTTAGTATATCTATTTAGAACTCTTAGTAGGAGTATCCTTGTACGTATAAGCCGCATGTATCACACACTAGTACCCAACTACTGGAGGCGGGTTGTGACAACGTTCCTCCAGAAAATTTTGTACAAGCTCCTACACAAATATATAACATTCAATCGGATGGCCGACGTACTTAGTAGAAGGGCTTCATTCTTAGCCATGCTCAGCGAAAAGGTGGCTGGGCTGGAGTATATTAAGGAGCTTTACATGAAAGACAAAGACTTACATGTTAGTCCAATGATCTAATTATGTTTTTGATTGTGGTTGTTCGATTAAATTTAACATTATGATATCACAATTCATGCTATCACTATAGTATTTATACTTAAACTTAGCATAGTCCTAATGTGCATTAACTTTATCATACTTGCTACTATGTATATTGCTTTGTTCGTCTAACATGTATTTGCAGAAAAGAAATAAACAAGATCAACATGGACACATGCAATAAAGAAATCACGATAGGCTAAAGACGACGATATCCCACAAGATTTCTCTGAACACCCAACGATATCTCCGAGGCCATGCACTTGGGGGTTCCACTGACCGGTCAGCGGACGGGAGTCGAAGGGACAGCGCCCCTCGTGGGGTTCGGAAGCGAATCTCCCGAAAGGTATTCAGATTTCACAATCTAGATATCTTTGGACAACCGTCATCAAGAGAAAATGCCATCATCTATCAAGAGAAGAATCCAAACCAAGTTATCATCATTTCAAGACTCTGAAGAAGCCTGCACCTGCTATAGTCAATCTAGAGTCTGTAAAGTGTCTTAGGAATAATTATAAACACAAAAGATGGATAATAAACTCGAAAGTTAGGATAGAAAATAATCCAGGATCACTTTTGGACAGTCAGGCAGAAGATCCGACGGACCATAGAAGGATGATCTGAATGGACCACAAAAAACCTTCTGTGAACTATCGGATTATCTGACGGAAGTCCGCGAAACACCGACGGATTTTCCAACTTGTTACCATTCGGATTCCAACGGTAGGATCATGTCCCATCAGTCATCCTAACGGTTCTATTTGTAGTCGTTGTACTATGCAGACGGAAGATCCGACAGAATTCTGCGGATGACCGACGGATCTTTTGTTCGTTAACAGAAAGTTACTCCTTTGCTCTTTCTCTTGCTATGTTTACAAATAGCCTTGAACACCTTCATTCAAGGTTGATGCTGTTGAGCCTAAAAATTTCTTATCTACCAAAGCCGATCCACAAACAACTCTACCAAAGCTTTCACTTGCCTATCCACAAATTGTGTTGAGTGTTCTTGAGTTGTAAAAGTGAGATCATCTTTGTTGTAAGAAGATCAAAACCATCTTGAAAAGAGGTTGAAGTGTAAGCCTTCGGATCAAAGCATGTGTGAAATCGGAGAGTCTTAGGATCAAAGCTCTCATGTATTGAAGTTGGAGAGCCTTCGGGTCAAAGCTCTCGTGTAAGAAGTTGGTGAACCTTCGGATCAAAGCTCACGGTGTAACTATTTTGACAATAGTGGATTAAAGCCAGAGAGAGGTTTGGGACTGGAGTGCCCTAAGGGAGGATACCAGGATACATCGGGTGTCGGTATTTTTATTGCATCCCCAGGTGCTTTTATTACGGAAGCATAAGAGCCACTTCTCAAAAACATGTTGTATAAGACTTCTACATGCACGACAGAATTTTGATAAAGGGGATCGACTTTGCATCCCTTGTATATCCTTTGAAGAAGTTGATTAAGGAGCTTCATGGTGGCAACTTAGCAGTACATTTAGGATGTGACAAGACCATAATTGTCGTATTCACGGCTATCATTGGCCAAAGATGAGATGAGATGTATGGAAGATTATACAACGATGTTATATTTGCCCAACAGTCAAAGGAAAAGCACAAAACGGATTTATATACAATATTGTCGGTTCTGTAAAGTATTTTGGAGGACTTATCCATAGATTTAATCTTGGGACTACCAAGGACTCAATGGGACTCCAACTCGATTTTCGTGGTGGTAGATCGGTTTTCGAAGAGGTCTACTTCGTACCTTATAAGAGGACGATGGATACAGCACATATGGCAATGTTGTTCTGTTTTGAAGTAGTGCATCTTCACGAAGAGCCAAAGAGCATAACGTCCAACCGAGATACGAAATTCTTAAGCACGTTCTGGTGGCAAAGTTTTTGGAGCATATTTGGATCATCGTAGAGTTTAGTAGCATTGCTCACCCGCAAACGATAGGCCAAATCGAAGTGGTCAATAGGATGTTGGGTAACATAATAAGAAGTATATGTGGAGAGAAGATGAAGCGGTGGGACTTTGCCTTGGCACAAGCGGAATTCACTTACAATAGCGTAGTTCATTCATCTATAGAAGTCTTTGTTTGATAATGTTTATTCAAAATACATAACAATGTTCTTGATTTACATGTCCTGCCAAAGGGATAGGTAAAGAGTAAATCTGCGAAGAATTAGCAAATCAAATCTAAGGAGTTTATGAGGAGGTTCGGAACGACTGCAGAAGGCTAATGCAAGGTACAAGTCAATAGAGGACAAGTACGGTAAGCACAAAGTTTTCAACATTTGTGGCAACGTCATGGTGTACCTTCAGATCGGTTGGACATATGACAAGCTTCAACCGTGAAAGTTTGGACCTTTCGTGAAAGTTTGGACCTTTCAAAGTGTTACGGAAGATTAATGACAACGCATGCATCATAAACTTAAACTTACCAAGTCCAATAGGGATCTCGTTGACATTCAACATTGCGGATCTCTACACTCATCATGCAGATGATGAGACACTTTATTCAGGCGTTAGCACAAAGAAATCGTTGTTGAGAGGAGTGGTCTGACGCAGATGTTTTAAATGTTCAGACAACTCTAATAGTATTTCAGTCACGGAACCCTGAATTCCGAGTGTGGATTTAACTTTTGCACAAATTAACACTGGAAAATCGGTATTCTGTATGGAAAACCGGAATACCATTTCGAGGCAGCTGAGCCTATTTTAGGCTGTGTTTTAAGAGGATCTTTGGCCTTTTTTTGGTATTTCTTTTGTATTGTTTGTTTAGGAGTCTTTCTTAGGATTTTAAGTTATCTTTTCTTATAAATAGGACTATGTAGAAGACAATAAACAAGTTCATTTTTATTATTTTCAGTTATCAGTAAGAGTTTTCTCTTTTAATCCTATTGTGTGGGAATTGAGGTGTTACTCCTCGTATCTTGAGTCGTTGGTTTCAGCGATCAGTATTTCCGTGTTGTATCAGTCTACCACTAGCTTTAGCAACCCATCCAACTAGAATCCTACAAGTTGAACTCTGGTTAGGACTGCTTTTTTGGGTCATAATCATGTGTCCAAACCATCTGAAACGTACTCTGTATTTTCTCTAAGTTACCTTGAATGAACTCAAGTACATATTGTATCAGTCAACCATCTCAATGTTCTCTCGTTTTCTATATATGTTGATTACTTCCACAATTCTAACCATAAAAAGCATGGGTGGTGGTCATATGCCCATCTTAAAATTTTCCACCCAAATGTTATTTCCATCCCACCTGACTCATTTATCTCAACATTCTCTCATTTACTCGACATATTAATGTTTAATTTCGAAAATTATAATTGACAATGCACAAGCGATCTCATAGATGTGTCTTACAGTTACATCTTTCCATTTCAACTACAGCCATTTACCACTTCGAAGCACCTTTTACTTAATCTATTATGTCACAGTTCTGTGAACACCATATCCCGAGCCTTTCCACTTTGATGAATGATTTATCATAATTAATGAAATCAATCACTCTTGATATTCCTTGGTCTTCTCTTGAAGTTTTGTCAAAGTTACATTTCATATAACCAACTTCGTCCTAATTGTACATCAAATATATTCTGAAGCTTCTCTTCATCTTTTTATCCTAGAATCAGTCGTCTTCCAGTGTCATCAGCTTATCAATGACAAAAAAGAAAATATAGAGTAATATAATACTTAACCCTCAAACCTCATTATAACTCAAGTGTTATGGCGCTATGGCAGGGACATTAAAATAGTATCAGCTATCCAGGTTTGAATCATAGTTTGCAATATCGACCAATACCGATCTGATACGGCCGATACCGATACGGTTTGTGATGTCTGATTTGGTAGGTACCGAGATGTAATGTCTGATTTGGTAGGTACCGACCGACCGACATTGGGGTCTCTTTTTCCGTCAATTCGGCAAAGAATATTGAACGAGAAAGACCAATCAGTAAGGGTGTAAAAGCATAGTAAGGATATAAAAGCATGTAAAAGAAGAAAACTTACCTATCGCAGGTAACGCGATCGGCAAGGGTGACCATTATTTCATTCAATTCCAAAATTACTAAGAAACAACCCAAAAAATACTTAAAATTATGCCTAAATGTATAAAATATTTTGTAAAGTTAAGTATTTGCGGAATCTTAAAATTCCTTTGAAAGTTAAAATTTTAATTTGGCTACAATATAAGGATAAACTAAACACAAAGGATAATCTACATAAAAAGCATATCAATTGTGATGTGTGTACTATGTCAGCTGAAAGATGAAACAGCTTGTCATTTTTCATATATTGTTATTTTCAGCTTAAGATATGGGATTATTCTTATATGTTGGAATTTGTTTTGTACACCCAACTCAATGAAAAATTGGTTGGGACGTTGGAGAGAAATAAGGATTCCAGCCTCTATCAGAGTAGAGTGGGATTTGGTCATGGCAGCATTTATATGGTCTATATGGAAGGAAAGAAATGATGGAATTTTTGAAGGTAAGAAAAATTCTCTTATAAATTTTTTGTTTGGGCAGGTACTTCATCTACTAAGAAGAAGGGAAAGCTTAAAGTCAGGCCAGGCCATCGGGCAGTAATAATTCATCAAGCTCAAGGGATGGAGGAAACCAAGTAGTAAATCAGCAAGGAATACGAAAGTTGAAGAAGTTTGGAGATCTAAATAGCACTTTTGAGGTCAGTATGCTTTAAAATTGTACTTTTGGAGTTAAAGTAGCTTACTTAAAACTTTGCCTGGGAGACGGTAAGTTTTCGTATTTTGGATGTAAGAACTGGTTGCTATTAATAAAATTAGGTGAGCTGGGTACTTAGCCTAGTGATCAGTGACCGAGGTTGAATATATGTCCTATATTTGTCTCAAAAACAAAAACAAAAACATAAGGGGGTGTTTGGTATGAGGTTTTTTTTTTATTCCCGGAAAAATTTAAGATGGAAATCTATTACCACGTTTGTTTGGCTTATAAAAAATTTATTTCCGGGAATTATAAATACCCGGGTAAATAGTTTACCCACAAAACATGGGAATTCTATCCCTTGAGAATAGGTGGGTATTTTTTTTTTTGCCCAGGCAAAAAAAAAAAGTCTGAATTTTTTTTCTTCTTTCTTGATCAATTTTGATTAGTTTTGAACATTTTTTCCTTTTTTGTCGTTTTTATCGCTTTTTTGTCATTTTTTGTCGTTTTTACCCATTTTTTGTCTTTTTTGTCACTTTTTGATTATTTTTTGTCGTTTTTACCCAATTTGTCCTTTTTGTCGCTTTTTGCCAATTTTTGTCGTTTTAAGCGATTTTTGTCGTTTTTGTAGCTTTTTTGTTGTTTTTACCGATTTTAAGTCTTTTTTGTCGTTTTTGTCGCTTTTTGATCATTTTTACTTATTTTATGTCATTTTTGTCGCGTTTTGTCGTTTTCACCGATTTTTTGTCGTTTTTGTCGCTTTTTAGTTATTTTTGTCGTTTTTACCGATTTTTTGTCGTTTTAACCGATTTTTTGTCGTTTTTATTGATTATTTTTCGTTTTTGTCGCTTTTTGGTTATTTTTTGTCGTTTTAACCGATTTTTTGTTGTTTTTAACTGATTTTTTGTCGTTTTTAACCGATTTTTTGTCATTTTTTGTCGTTTTAATCGATTTTTTTTATTTTTGTCGTTTTTGCCACATTTTAGTTTTTGTCGTTTTTACTGATTTTATGTCGTTTTTGTCGTGTTTTGGTTATTTTTGTCGTTTTTACCCTTTTTTTGTTATTTTATGTTGTTTATACATTTTTTGTCGCTTTTTTGTCATTTTTGTCGTTTTAACCGATTTTTTGTCGTTTTTCATCGTTTTTTGTCATTTTTTTTATTTTGTCGTTTTTACCGATTTTTTGTCGTTTTTACCATTTTTTTTTCGTTTTTACCGATTTTTTTTGTCGTTTTTACCCTTTTTTTATATTTGTTCATTTTTTTTCGTTATTATTATTTTTTATTTTTTCCCGGGAATATTTTTATTGTCACAAACATGGGAATGTAATTTTCTAGGGAATTTAATTCCTTGGAATTTGATTCCCGGAAATATAAAATTCCCGGCTATATAGTATTCCGCATACCAAACGCCCCCTAAGGTACTGTTTGGGAAGGGTGGAAAGTGGGAGGAAAGAAAAAGTTGAGGGAAAAGTGAGAGGAAAATTTTAAATGATGGTGTTTGGAAAGGGGGAGAGAACATGGGGGAGGAAAATTTGAGAGGAAAAAGTAGGTGGGTCCCACCAAAAAATTTTCCTCCCAAATGTGGGAGGAAAATGGAGAGAGATGAGAGGAATTTGAGTGAATTTATCCCACCACCCCTCAAAAAGTTAATATTAAAGCATCATTTGAGAATACCAAAGAGAAAATAGTAATTATACCTATATCCATAAACAAATAAAAAATTGTTTTTAAACTTTTCCTTCCCCTACTTTTTGTCCATCCAAACAAAGGAAGGGAAAATTAACTTTCCTTCCATTTTACTCTCCTCCATTTTTCTTCCCCTCAAATTTTTCTCTCCCTCCCCATAAATGTTCCCAAACACAGTGTAAGGGTCCATGTCTGGGACTAGCAGCACCCATACCCGACCAGCCGTAGCAACAGAAACCCCTAGAATTAATTCCTTCCTCCTCAGACTTAACCACCATGCATCTTTTTCTGTTACAATTCATAAAAACCATGCACACCCCCAACAACAACACCAATGTATAGTCATGATCCTGTCAATCAAAATAGCTAAAGGCCCAGATCTTTATTTGACTTGAATTCCTAAAATAGACAGAAGTATACACAGTTGGAAATTCTGAATAAATCTCGACAATACTACTTATTCACAGTTGGAAACGTGACGGGTGTAGCGTTATCATGGATTAAGTGCAAAAGCAAACGATGGAGAAGAACGTTACCTATGGAGAGATCTGAAATCACTTGTTCTTCTTTTTGTTTCTTGGAGGTGGTAGGGTTTTATTTTTCTTAGCAACCAAGGATTCAGAGGAGGTCTAACCTGGAAAAAAAAAATCCCCCTCTTACTTTTCTTTTTTCTCAACTCATTGCATGTGTGTTGAATGAAGCGATCCATCTCAATTTGGTAGGGCCGTTCACACGCGGCTTGGGAGCGGCAAGTTCGGGTCCTAAAGCAAGGAAATTACCAGGGGACACTACCAAAAGTATCGGGACTATACATCTTATAAAATAAAGTCATTTTTATAACCAAATTATTTTTCAAAAATGCTAGTGCTATCATAATATTTTGTCGTAGGACCGCCATAATTTTGACAGTTGTATCGTAAAAGTGATCCGGACTACATATTTTATAAAAAAAAAATATAGTCATTTTTTGATACCCAAATTATTATCAAAAATGTATCATAATTTTTTGTCTTAGACACCAAACTTTCGACAGTCCTGTCAAAATCCTGTCAGTCAAAAGACAAAGAGTTTTATATCTTGGACTGTCAGGATTCTGGCAGTTCCCAATCCGACTGATTTCCAAAGCTTCCAAATCTCGTTTGAAATGGTGTGATGTCCCCTAACAAATGTTGTGATGCCCCCCAACACTTTTATAGCTTAAGAGGGATGTCCCCTATCATGTGATAGCCCCTATCACTTTTGCTAGTGCCCTAGTAATTTCCTAAAGCAATATAACTCGAAGCGAGGGTTCTAAACTATTTTTCTTTTAAACAATTAAGGTCAATTATAAGTAACCTAAAATGTTTTGAGTTTTACATGTTATTCCCTACGCAATCCTCTCTGTCATGTCCCAATTCCGTATAACTGATCGTCCTCGTATGGACATGATGTCGCGCGAGCCTAAGTTGCGTCCGTACAAGACAAATACTGAAACAGCCGATTGAGCAGCTAAATAACAGAGTCGAACAAAAGTCTCAAGTGAATATACACAAGTTATGCAAAAGAAGCTCTTCATTGAAATTGAAAGAAAATATTGCAAGGGCTCGAAGTCAAGTTACAATCACACACTCTCTCTCAATTACAATGCATTATGCCCTTAGGCTTACAACTTGAAAAAGAATACAAAAGGTGATGTCCATACATTATGTCACGTACAAATGAAGACATCAATGCGGTCGCACACGTCAAAATGCTAAGAGAACTCTACACCTCGGTGCGTCCAAGCGAGCTCTGCACTGAACGAGCTAATCCTTGCATCCTGCAAACAACTAGTGGGGTATCTGTACATAATATATAACGCACTTGTGGGGAGGCCTCTCGCCCACCATACAAAACTAACACATTATTTTAGTAAGTACACACAATATTAAGTGGTCTTTCTAATCTTGCCTTAGGATTAGTTCATGGCATATACTTTGTGTCCCAACTATCATAACACAATAGTATTTAAAACTTACTCATACTTACCATCCGGCCTTCCCCGTTCAATACAACAATACAATTAATCACAAAAATTAATGCCACGCTATCGAACCAACATATCACCTATTGCGTCGTAATGTGCCAAATCTTAGGCTTAATAGGTGTATTGTATGGTGTGCATCCACTTCTTGACTCAACTAGAGACATGCACGAATCTATATGAAGGTCACTAGCAATTCAAGCTATCCGTGGACTATATAACATACAGAAACAGTTCGAGTGCGAGGCACGAATTCCACCGAAGGTCCCACAATTGTATTGTGACATGCACTTTAGATTCAGCCGCATCCCCAATGAAAGACGCGCAATACCTGTCATTCCTCCTAGATCGACACGATCCCAGTACCCTGGTGACCGTCCGAGGAACTAAAATCTTATGCACAAGTTGTCCAATGACCATGCAAGACTCTACTCAACTTATTATACTTCGAAACCATTCATCTTATTTAATACAATAAATTTTAGAATTTATATTGATTTAATAAGTAAAATGTATAAAAAAAATTATAAAAAATGTTATTATCACAATAAATAATTTATTTATAGAGATTATAATATTTTTATTTAAAATATTTTTATCATTTCCTAAGGTTTTTTTAGGATATATATATATATATATATATATATATATATATATATATATATATATATATATATACACTAGAAGATGCACGTGCGTTGCCGTTAAATCATTTCTTTGTTTCTAATCTTATCAGAAAATAATTTAAATATTAAAATTAAAATTAAAATTTATTGTATATATATTTATATTTTAATTGAATATTGTTAAAATTTAATCAAAATTTGTTATGGATAATTTTTTTTTATGATATTGTTGAAAATAGTTCAAATATATAAATATATTTGAATTAAGATTTGTTAAACAATTTAAATATTTTTTGATTTTTTTAATTTAGTTTTTAAATAGATATTTGTACGGCCTAAAAGAGAGAAAGTTAGCTTTTATCCGTAATTTTTTTTAAAGAAATAGCGGATGAGGAAGTTAATTTTTATCCTCCGTAATATTTTAAAATAAAATGGACCATGATATAGATACGGCTTAGACGGCTCACTTTTGAGCCGTTTTAAAGCCTCACTATATATATATATATATATATATATATATATATATATATATATATATATTGGAACCAGGTAAATTATTTCTGGAATCCCAGTGTGAGTGATTCCAGAAATAATTTACCTGGTTCCAATATATATATATATATATATATATATATATATATATATATATATATATATATATATATATATATATATATAGGAAAAATGAGATATCAGCTATAGGCTCATACTCTTACGTGAGCCATCCCACGTGGCTTCCATGTGGACCAATAAAAATATAATGACTTGGATGAGAAATTTAAATAGATAATAATAAAAGATTTCATAAAAGATTTGATAATAAATAACTTACCATACCTTTGCCTAGGAACAACTTGCCAAATATGTTTACCTAAAAATTTAAATAGATAAAAATATGTTTACCTAGCCAAATCTGTTTGCCTAGGAATTTCAAATTAATATTAAAATTAATATTAATATTAATATTAAAATTAACATTAAAATTAACATTAAATTAACATTAAATTAAAATCAAAATTAAAAATAATATTAACATTAAAGGTTAAAATTAAAATTAAAACTAAAATTAAAATTAATAAAACTAAAACTAAAACTAAAACTAAAATAAAAATAAAACTAAAACTAAAATTAAATTAATATTAATATTAATACTAATATTAAAATTGACATTAAGGTTAAAGGTTAAAATTAATATTAACATTAACATTAACATGAACATTTAATATTAATATTAATATTAAATATTAATATTAATATTAACATTAACATGAACATTTAATATTAATATTAATAATAATATTAATATTAATATTAATATTAATATTAATATTAATATTAATATTAATATAATTAACATTCACATTATTAACATTTAGTTTAAAATTAGTACTAATATTAATATTATTCATTAAATCTTTTATGGGATCTTTTCTTTCTAGGCGAACATATTTGACAAGTTGTTCCTAGGCAAAGATATGATAAGTTATTATTTATCAATTTTTTTATGAGATCTTTTATTTATTTCTATTTAAATTTTTTTCTTCCAAGTTACTATATTTTTATTGGTCCACATGGAAGCCTGTGGGATGGCTCATATCCCATTTTCTCATATAAATATATATATATATATATATATATATATATATATATATATATATATATATATATATATTGCAAATGACCTCTAGCCTAGTGGTTAAGAGCATCCATAGTGGGACTAATTTCAAGTGCTATATTTGATCTTTAGCCAAATTTTGTAGCACTTGATGGCTCCAATGGACTCTTGTCCACACTTGAAAAATGGTAGAAAGCTAAAAGACTCTCCAAATTTGGAGAGTCCACTTATTGAGCTATATTACTTGTGGGCCCACCATATTTACTTTTTCCCTTCATTCTTTTTTGGAGTGTTGTCACTTGTCAATTATGAAAGAAAAATAAGGAGGAAAATAAATGGAGTGTTGCCACTTGTCAATTTGGAGTGTTTATTTAGACTATATCATTGTGTACCAACATGAAGGAAATACTCCAAAATTAATTATTGGAGTATGGTTTGAAGTAATTTGGAGTATGATTTCGAGTGTTACCACTGTGGATGCTCTAAGAGAGACGCATGCAGCCCGAGTGGTCAGGAGATCGATTCCCGGTGGGAACGTTTGCCACAATTACCTTCTTTCAATATACATATATATATATATATATATATATATATATATATATATATATATATATATATATATATATATATATAAACAGTAGAAATATATATATATATATATATATATATATATATATATATATATATATATATATATATATATATATATATTTCTACTGTTTATATATATATATATATATATATATATATTATATATATATATATATAAACAGTAGAAATATATATATATATATATATATATATATATATATATATATAAACAGTAGAAAAAAAAAAAAAATAATTGTGAACAGTGCATGGCACTGTTCACTTCCTTTTTCAAACCAAAACAAGCTCGTGACTGAAACAGGGGATTAACCCCTTGATTTTGGTCAAATCAAACTAAGATCAGATTTGATTCAATCTTGACAAATCTTTCATACCTTTTGATTCTCCTCCGATTAGATCAAAACTTATTCAAAATTGAATTTAATCGATAAAAAATTGGATTTAAACTTCAGAATATATATATATATATATATATATATATATATATATATATATATATATATATATATATATATATATATATATATATATATATATATCCTTCAAAACTCTTTAAAACAAACAAATTCTCGTGAAACCTCTCGATCCTAGACGAACCCAGGACATCCGGGCACCCTCGATGCACCCAGGGCCGCCTACGATCCTAAATCGTCGTCGCTTAGCCGCCTAAACACCGTGCGCGTGGAGCCAACAACAGCCACAACAACAGCAACCCGCAAGACTTTGCGACGAGATTTCTCCCACATGGCTCTATCAAATTTCATTTCAATTACACTGGTATGTTCACAACCTATACATCACTAAACCCCATAAATTAAGTTTAATTAAAACATGTTAAATACTATGATAATCAATTAGGAAATCGAGAAAAAAAATGGTTTTTGAATTACAAAACAGAGCAAAATTAACCCAAACACCCGATTTTGAAGTTCACCTAAAAACCAGTTTTTAAAACTTGAAAACCCCCGATATGGGGTCCATTCCGACAAATCGAACGACTTCGTCGCGAACAAGTTGCATCAAAAGGTGCGTATGGTCTTTGCGGATGTGTGGGCTTTGACAGAACTCGAATTGGTTTCGTGTGTACGACAAATTCGATGCACATCCGTCAAAAATAACTGTATCGGCCTTTTCCAAAAACATCTTAATTACTTTGTGTATTCTTGTCACATTGTCACTCCCCGTTCCTAGAATGCGTATTTTTATACATGTACTACTCAAATGTATTTATTTAATATTTATCATGTATTATCCTGTATTTAAATTCCTTTAAATTTATGTTAATTAATTATTTGTATTTTACTTTCTGCTTTATTTCTCTGCGTTAGCTAGACTTTGGGTTTGACTTGGTTTGGTTTAGTTAGTGGTTCATCATGAACCAAACCTAACACCCCCACCTACCACCACCTTTTCATTTAAAGCCAACCCCCCATTTTCTCTCTCTTCATTATTTTTCCTTCACCATCACTCTTCTCCTTCTTCCTCATCACTCCCTCCACCTACCAAACCGTAGGCAAGTACAACTTGCTTCCCATGAGAACCCATGTTTTTATAGCTCATTTATCTTCCTCTCATGATCCTAAGAGAGTTTAGAACTTGGCATTTTTCATTTCGAAGTCTTAATTTTTGTAGATCTAGAAATTAGTTATTTTCGGATTTTGGTGGTTTTGATCTATCAAACTTCTTTGTTTTCAAGTTTTGATGGTTCCATGCTGTAGGGAAATTTATTCTACCCAATTTTGACCTTTGGAAAGTTGGATTTGGATTTGTTTTGACCAAGTTATAGACTTTTGAAGCCTTGGGTGCAACCATGGAGTTCTTACTGTTTTGGAGAAGACAGTGAGCAGTGTGCGCTAGCTTTTTAGCTTGCGCCACTGAGTTGCGCGCGCTCTTTAGCGTAGCGCAGTTTGATTCATACGCTGCCTTTTGGAAGCGTATGACTTGCGTACGCTGGCTTGGATAGTAAGGAGTCGTATGGAATTCATACGCTGCCTTTTGGAAGCGTATGACTTGCGTACGCTGGCTTGGATAGTAAGGAGTCGTATGGAATTCATACGCTGCCTTTTGGAAGTGTATGACTTGCGTACGCTGGCTTGGATAGTAAGGAGTCGTATGGAGTTCATACGCTGCCTTTTGGAAGCGTATGACTTGCGTACGCTGGCTTGGATAGTAAGAAGTCGTATGGAGTTCATACGCTGCCTTTTGGAAGCGTATGGCTTGCGTACGCTGGCTTGGATAGTAAGGAGTCGTATGAAGTTCATACGCTGCCTTTTGGAAGCGTATGACTTGCGTACGCTGGCTTGGATAGTAAGGAGTCGTACCTGACTTGAGCGTAGCCTGACTTGGGCATAGACCAACCTTGGCGTAATCTAACCTTGGTGTTTCTATTTGCTCTAAAATAGTTGACTTTCATGCCTTGGTACAAATTAACATTGATGGGTAATTTTTCTAATAATTGATCATGTGTTCCTAGTGGGAACTGAGAGACTGGTTAGTCGTCTTATTGAATTGAATGAATGAGACACGTTCATATTAACTATGAACTATTGTAATCGACTGGCTAATCCCGAACCTCGACATACAGACACATGCATGCTTCAATCTAATTAATTATTTATTTATTTATTTTTCTACAAAAGCAGCATGTGTACTCTATGGTCAAGGCATGATTATTTCGTTGGTAGATTTGATTGTTGCATTACGCTATGTAAGACCTACAACCTAGCCGCACGGGTATCGTTGTAGAGTTGCGCATATCGTATCCCGTACGAATGTACTCATTTGAATAACCATGATCCACGGCATGGGATTTCACTCAACATAGAGATTATTAAGTTAAATAAAATAATAATGGCATGGAGAGAATGGATTCCCGAGTTCTTACATGGCAGCCCTCTTGGGACTATTAAATGCCCGACAGGTCGGCTGGTCCCCACAGATACTGCAAACCTGCCACACGGGCACGGAGCGCTATCTGGTTATATTATTTATTGTATATTATATATTGATGACGGGCGTCCTACTGGGACTCGTCTAATTCATGATTGGCGCAATTGATTGACTGGATAAACTAGCCTTGCTTGCACATAGTGAGAACTGAGGAATCTTTTATTGTATAATTCCAGGATAACTTGGAACACACAGCAGCAAGCCGTAGTAGTTGAATGACCGTTTAAATTGATTTATTTGTGTACTGTACCTACTCTGTTACCTAACTAAGATGATCAGAATGTCAGGACATGACGGGCCAACTTCTGTCCTTGTTTGGTTGGGAGGTTGGTTCGAAGTGTCGTGATGTTATGAGAGTCCTAGTGGCAAGCAGAGATCTATTTATCATATTTCTCATTTCTGGTTTTAGTTCTCATGTCGTGCTTCCTTGTGGTACTTGCTATTAGAGGTCTAACCTCTCTGGTTTTGCATGGCCAGATTTAGAGCCGGTTCCCGAGGACTCAGCTTACTTCTACCTCCAAGATGGTCAACACTAGAGGGATGATCGCAGGAGGACTCGAGTGGGTTTCTTACTTTCCCGCTCGTTTTGTTATCTACTTTATACCTTGCCGTTTGGCACCGACATGTTAGTCGGATCGTCTTGTACTTACTTTTACATAATTGTAACTAAGTCAGGCTGCAGCTGATAATAATTGTGTATGCCTTGCTACATCATCTGGCTATATTTTGTAAAGCTAGATATCAAAGAACATTTTGACTAAGCGTTTGGGATGCCTTACTGCTTTATCTTACATGTTCTCTATTTTTGTTTCTTGTTTGAATAATTGAGACAATAGATGTGAAGTGACCATAGTGAGACTTTCATGTAGTATGCACCCCCTCGTAGCTTATAGACAGCATTGATCGTATTATACGGTATTCATCTACCCGTAATACGTAGATGGCTGAGTCATTCCCCCGCTCTCCAGTATTCTGGTTCTGGGGCATGACAAGGTTTTAGTGGTGGCCCATGCAGGCCTGATTTCAGACTTGTGGGGTGTTTTGATTTGTAGGATGTCTCAATCACACACGTTCCCCCTTGATCTCATGATTCGTTGTTCTCAATTCTATCTTGACATTCCAGTATCCCTTGACTTCATTCATCTTTCCTGTCCGGTCGTTTGATGGTTTTCTTATCCCTTTTCTTAGGGGCACCTCGTCCGCATCTGTCAGGATTGGGCAACAACAACAAGGGCAGCATGGACAACCTGACCAGGTTGATCAGCAACAAGGGTCAGAACCACTTCATGAGACTATTCAAGAAGAGGTGATAGTAGAACCAGCAGTTGGACCGCAGTATCCGGAGGTTCCAACACCACCAATAGTTCCACCTACCCCTGTGGAATTGGACACACCAGCCCTTCTGGAGATCATGAGAGGGATGATGGCTACTCAGCAACACCAGATGTTAGCCCAGCAGCGTATGCACGTTCAGTTACAAGAGCAGAATGTACTACTCAACCAAGGATTACAGACGACATTGGAAAGAGGGGCAAGGACAGATTCAGGAGTGTCAGCCCGATTTTGCAAGTACAACCCCCGCCGTTTCGAAGGCACGGAGGATGCCATCTCAGCAGATGCATGGCTTAAGGACATTGAGGCTATTCTGACAGCCGCTAAAGTGCCGACAGAAGAACGTGTGGATCTAGTGAAGTTGTTACTTCAGGATCTCGCACGTGATTGGTGGGAATCAGAGGAAGTAGGTATCAGACGTCCTGTTGCTTGGGACGATTTTACTGTAAGGTTCAAGACGAAGTATTATGGAGTTGTGGTGCAGTTTGAGCTACAACAGAAGTTTATCAACCTCAGACAGGCTGGCAAGACTGTAGATGCGTACGCAGCGGAGTTCTGCAGATTGAGTAGGTTTGCCCCAGAGATAGTAGCAACGGAGCGCCAGAGGGCGATGAGGTTCCAGCAAGGGTTTCATCTTGAGCTCTTGCAATTGATAGAGGGGCACAACTACCAGACTTTTGACGAAGTATTGACGGCAACCCGCAGGCATAAAATCACTATTCAGAGGCTTGCGGCAAGGACAGGAGGTCAGAAGAGATCCCACAGTCAGATTGAAGGAGGAGGGGGAGCAGCGCCCCGAACAACAGCACCATCCCCTGGCATTCGTATCCACGATGTGGCGATACGGGGGCCAGCACCACCACCCAGGCAGCAGCAACAACAACCAAGGAAGAACCAGCAACCCCCTGCGGGCTGTACTTATTGTGGAAAGATGGGGCACACTAGAGATGTGTGTCGGGCATTGAACGGGCTGTGTTTGATATGTGGAAATCCAGATCATCAGGTTACCACATGTCCCATGAATTCAAGGTCAGGAGGACCAGTGCAGCAGTTTCCTGCTCTGCCAGCACCAGGAGCAGGACAGTATCGAGGACCAGCGGTAGCAGTGAGACCGTTGGCACAGTGCCCGTTAATGTCGCAGGCTCAGATGTTTCGGCAGCAGGGACCGCCGATGCAGCAACACCAGCATAGACCACCCCAGCATCATCAAGGAAGGGGCCAGCAGCAGCACCAGGCTAGGCCGCAACATGGGAACCAACAAGGAGGTCGAAGGCAGGCATTCATTCTGTCATTGGAAGGAGGCATTAGCGTCGAGAGATGTCATGGCAGGTAACATTCTCGTCGCCTCATATCCCGCAGTAGCATTGTTTGATTCGGAAGCATCCCACTCATTTATATCTGCACAATTTGCGACACGGCTAGGAATGGAGTTCGAGGCATTGCCAGGGAGGTTAAATATACTCACTGTAATGGGCTCGTAGGAGTTAGTAGAGTTATTTTGGCATGTAGCGTTGTAGTTTACGGGCATTCCTTACCCGTCCGGTTGATAGAATTTCCTGTTGGAAATTTCGACGTTATCTTAGGCATGGACTGGCTGAAAGACAATCATGCGACAATAGATTGTCGTAGTGGGAGTGTATCTTTTGATATTCCAGGCATGAAGAGATTCACCTTAGTCAGATCAGAGACAACTCAGCAAGAGCAAGGAGTAATAACGGCAATGGAAGAAGTTCAGGTTCCGAAGGTAGTTAAAGAATTTCTAGACGTATTTCCCGAAGAACTTCCCGATCTGCCACCGGTTAGAGATATTGAGTTCAGTATAGAATTGGCACCTGGGACTAGACCGATAACAGATCGGGTTTACAGAATGGCGGATTCGGAGCAGGTCAAGGTATATCAGCATATAGAGGAATTGAAGGAGAAGAAGTTCATCCAAGCTAGCATATCGTCATGGGCAGCACCAGTGGTACTTGTGGGAAAGAAGGATGGGTCATCCAGATTGTGTATCGACTACAGGAAGCTTAACGCGGCAACAGTAAAGAACAAGTATCCACTACCCAGGATCGACGACTTGTTTGATCAGTTGAGCAGGGCTAGAGTTTTCTCCAAGATAGATCTTCGTTCAGGGTATCACCAAGTGAGGGTTCGGAAGGAAGATATTCCTAAGACATCATTCAGGTCGAAGTATGGGCATTATAAATTCTTGGTAATGCCGTTTGGTTTGACCAATGCTCCAGCAATATTCATGGATTTGATGAACCATATCTTTATGCCGTATTTAGATCAGTTTGTCGTAGTATTTCTCGACGACATTCTTGTGTACTCTGCTAGTGAAGAGGAGCATGAAGACCACCTCAGGAAAGTGTTGTAGGTTCTGAGAGAGAACCAGTTGTATGCCAAGCTCAGCAAGTGTGAGTTCTGGACGGATCACATTTCATTTTTGGGTCATATCGTATCAGGAGCTGGAGTAGCAGTGGATCCCAAGAAGGTAGAAGCAGTAGAGAGTTGGCCAGTACCCAAGACCGTAGCTGATGTACGGAGTTTCTTGGGATTGGCAGGATATTACAGAAGATTTGTGTCAGATTTTATAAGACTTTCAGCACCCATGACCCGCTTGACACGGAAGGATGTGCCATTTGTCTGGTCGGCAGAATGCCAGTCATCGTTTGAGAATTTGAAACAGAAGTTGATATCAGCGTCTATTCTTACATTGCCAGTTGGACCCGGAGGTTTTACCGTATATTGTGATGCGTCAGGTAAAGGATTTGGATGTGTCCTCATGCAGCACGGGAAGGTGATATCATATACATCTAGGCAGCTTCGGGACCACGAGAAGAATTACCCAACTCATGATTTGGAGTTGGCGGCAGTAGTATTTGCTTTGAAGCTATGGAGACATTACTTATATGGTGACCGAGTGGACATGTACACAGACCATAAAAGTCTGAAGTACATCTTTACTCAGAAGAAGCTAAACATGAGACAGAGAAGATGGTTAGAATTGATCAAGGATTATGACGCGGAGCTTCAGTATCATCCAGGCAAGGCTAATGTGGTAGCAGACGCTCTCAGCAGAAGGGGCGGCGCATTTATGTTGACAACACAGAGGCATATCTTAGAAGACCTTTAGGAGATGGGCATAGAAGTTATACTTCCTAACGATGTAGGAGTTCTGGCAAGTCTACAAGTCCAATCTGACTTGGTAGATAGGATCAAGGCAGCTCAGGCACAGGACCCAAGGATTCAGAAGCTTAGGGCAGAATGTGAATCAGGGCTCAGGAAGGAGATGCAAATCCACGAAGACGGTACACTTAGGTTTGGATCACGTCTATGTGTGCCTAGTAGAGATATCAGACAGGAAGTTATGGCAGAAGCTCACAGTTCCCAGTATTCTATACATCCTAGAGGGACCAAGATGTACCAAGATATCAAGCAGCACTTCTGGTGGAACGGGATGAAGAGGGAGATAGCTAGATTTGTTTCCCGTTGCTTGGTATGTCAGCAAGTGAAGGCAGAACAGCAGAGGTCAGCTGGACTATTGCAACTGCTTCCTATCCTGGAATGGAAGTGGGAGCATATTACAATGGACTTTGTGACCGGTTTACCGAGATCGTCAAGTGGTAAAGATGCTATTTAGGTAATAGTGGACCGGCTTATAAAGGTAGCACATTTTCTTCCTTTCAGAGTAGGGCAATCTACAGAAAAGTTGGCAGAGTTGTATATGCAACAGATAGTCAGGCAGCATGGAGTCCCTGTCAGTATTGTGTCAGACCGAGATACCCGCTTTACATCACATTTTTGGAAGTGCTTGCATCATAGTCTGGGTACCAAGTTGAGGTTCAGCACGGCTTACCACCCACAGACGGACGGGCAATCAGAAAGGATAATTCAGACCTTGGAAGATATGTTGCGAGCTTGCACTCTGGATTTTGGAGGATCTTGGAAAAGCCACCTGCACTTAGTTGAGTTCTCATACAACAACAATTATCAAGCCAGTATCCAGATGGCGCCATTTGAGGCACTATATGGTAAGAAGTGTAGATCGCCACTAGCATGGGATGATATCGGGGAAAGAAAGATGCTAGGCCCAGAAATGATTATCCAGACGGTTGAAGTGATTAAGGGAATTAGAGAGCGACTTCGTATTGCGTAGGATCGACATCGTCATTGGGCGGACCAGCATCGTAGGACGCTAGAGTTTTCTGTTGGGGACCACGTGTTCTTGCGGATCTCACCTACCCGTGGGGTCATTAGATTTGGCGTTCGCGGGAAGTTGAGTCCATGATACGTAGGCCCATTTGTTATTCTTAATAGGGTAGGCGATGTTGCTTATCGTTTGTCCCTTCCACCTTCGTTATGAGAGGTGCATGACGTGTTTCATGTATCTCAATTGCGAAGGTATGTATCGGACCCCAGCCATATCCTCGATCATTCAGAACTGGTTGTTGGTACCAACCTGTCTTACGAGGAGCAGCCTGTGTCCATCTTGGACCGAAGAGAGAAGATACTCAAGAACCGAACAATTAACCTTGTCCGGGTTGCTTGGGGTCATCACTCTTTGGGTGAGTCAACGTGGGAACGTGAGGATGATATCCGATCACGGTATCCACACCTGTTTGACTCACAAGGTATATCTTTTTCTGTGTACCTTGATTGTCTTGATTCCTTATGCTTATCACCTTTTGAATAGAATTGCTTGATATCGTAGATTGTTAAATATAGATATGTTACTTGCTATGGACATTGTAAAATGATTGCTTGATTGAATTGCTTGTACTTAGATTAGTTTAGCCCCGATGTTTCTATCCTGCTTGGATTGAAATTTCGAGGACGGAATTTTTCTAAGGAGGGTAGAGATGTCACTCCCCGTTCCCAGAATACGTATTTTTATACATGTACTACTCAAATGTATTTATTTAATATTTATCATGTATTATCCTGTATTTAAATTCCTTTAAATTTATGTTAATTAATTATCTGTATTTTACTTTCTGCTTTATTTCTCTGCGTTAGCTAGAGTTTGGGTTCGGCTTGGTTTGGTTTAGTTAGTGGTTCATCATGAACCAAACCTAACACCCCCACCTACCACCACCTTTTCATTTAAAGCCAACCCCCCCTTTTCTCTCTCTTCATTATTTTTCCTTCACCATCACTCTTCTCCTTCTTCCTCATCACTCCCTCCACCTACCAAACCGTAGGCAAGTACAACTTGCTTCCCATGAGAACCCATGTTTTTATAGCTTATTTATCTTCTTCTCATGATCCTAAGAGAGTTTAGAACTTAGCATTTTTTATTTCGAAGTCGTAATTTTTGTAGATCTAGAAATTAGTTATTTTCGGATTTTGGTAGTTTTGATCTATCAAACTTCTTTTTTTTCAAGTTTTGATAGTTCCATGCTGTAGGGAATTTTATTCTACCCAATTTTGACCTTTGGAAAGTTGGATTTAGACTTATTTTGACCAAGTTATGGACTTTTGAAGCCTTGGGTGCAACCATGGAGTTCTTACTGTTTTGGAGAAGACAGTGAGCAGTGTGCGCTAGCTTTTTAGCTTGCGCCACTGAGTTGCGCGCGCTCTTTAGCGTAGCGCAGTTTGATTCATACGCTGTCTTTTGGAAGCGTATGACTTGCGTACGCTGGCTTGGATAGTAAGGAGTCGTATAGAATTCATACGCTGCCTTTTGGAAGCGTATGACTTGCGTACGCTGGCTTGGATAGTAAGGAGTCGTATGGAGTTCATACGCTGCCTTTTGGAAGCGTATGACTTGCGTACGCTGGCTTGGATAGTAAGGAGTCGTATGGAGTTCATACGCTGCCTTTTGGAAGCGTATGACTTGCGTACGCTGGCTTGGATAGTAAGGAGTCGTATGGAGTTCATACGCTGCCTTTTGGAAGCGTATGGCTTGCGTACGCTGGCTTGGATAGTAAGGAGTCGTATGGAGTTCATACGCTGCCTTTTGGAAGTGTATGACTTGCGTACGCTGGCTTGGATAGTAAGGAGTCGTACCTGACTTGAGCGTAGCCTGACTTGAGCGTAGCCTGACTTGGGCATAGACCAACCTTGGCGTAATCTAACCTTGGTGTTTCTATTTGCTCTAAAATAGTTGACTTTCATGCCTTGGTACAAATTAACATTGATAGGTAATTTTACTAATAATTGATCATGTGTTCCTAGTGGGAACTGAGAGACTGGTTAGTCGTCTTATTGAATTGAATGAATGAGACACGTTCATATTAACTATGAACTATTGTAATCGACTGGCTAATCCCGAACCTCGGTATACAGACACATGCATGCTTCAATCTAATTAATTAATTATTTATTAATTTTTTTACAAAAGCAACATGTGTACTCTATGGTCAAGGCATGATTATTTCGTAGATAGATTTGATTGTTGCATTACGCTATGTAAGACCTACAACCTAGCCGCACGGGTATCGTTGTAGAGTTGCGCATGTCGTACCCCGTACGAACGTACTTATTTGAATAACCATGATCCACGGCATGGAATTTCACTGAACATAGAGATTATTATGTTAAATTAAATAATAATGGCATGGAGAGAATGGATTCCCGAGTTTTTACATGGCAGCCCTCTTGGGACTATTAAGTGCCCGACAGGTCGGCTGGTCCCCACAGATACTGCAAACCTGCCACACGGGCACGGAGCGGTATCTGGTTATATTATTTATTGTATATTATATATTGATGACGGGCGTCCTGCTGGGACTCGTCTAATTCATGATTGGCGCAATTGATTGACTGGGTAAACTAGCCTTGCTTGCACATAGTGAGAAATGAGGAATCTTTTATTGCATAATTCCAGGATAACTTGGAACACACAGTAGCAAGCCGTAGTAGTTGAATGGCCGTTTAAATTGATTTGTTTGTGTACTGTACCTACTCTGTTACCTAACTAAGATGATCAGAATGTCAGGACATGACGGGCCAACTTCTGTCCTTGTTTGGTTGGAAGGTTGGTTCGAAGTGTCGTGATGTTATGAGAGTCCTAGTGGCAAGCAGAGATCTATTTATCATATTTCTCATTTCTGGTTTTAGTTCTCATGTCGTGCTTCCTTGTGGTACTTGCTATTAGAGGTCTAACCTCTCTGGTTTTGCATGGCCAGATTTAGAGCCGGTTCCCGAGGACTCAGCTTACTTCTACCTCCAAGATGGTCAACACTAGATGGATGATCGCAGGAGGACTCGAGGGGTTTCTTACTTCCCCGCTCGTTTTGTTATCTACTTTATACCTTGCCGTTTGGCACCGACATGTTAGTCGGATCGTCTTGTACTTACTTTTACATAATTGTAACTAAGTCAGGCTGCAGCTGATAACAATTGTGTATGCCTTGCTACATCATCTGGCTATGTTTTGTAAAGCCAGATATCAAAGAACATTTTGACTAAGCGTTTGGGACGCCTTACTGCTTTATCTTATATGTTCTCTATTTTTGTTTCTTGTTTGAATGATTGAGACAATAGATGTGAAGTGACCATAGTGAGACTTTCATGTAGTATGTACCCCCTCGTCTTGTAGACAGCATTGATCGTATTATACGGTATTCATCTACCCGTAATACGTAGCTGGCTGAGTCATTCCCCCGCTCTTCAGTATTCTGGTTCTGGGGCATGACACACATTATGACAAAACTTGCGCCTTTGTATTTACAGCATTACACTGGTCCTATGTGTTAGGGTTATATACTAAAAGCATCACTTTTGTAGTAACCTTATTTCCTTAAATTTTGAATGAGAATTATATGGACAAATGTTTGCATATTGTAATTGTTGCAAGTGTTAATGCAAATGTCTGATATTCTATATTGTAGATAATATGGTGTGTGGTGTCACACAGAAGATCATATTATCAGTTCCCTATGGAGTATATAAATAGTTCACAACCTAGATGGACTTGGACAATCTATTGGAAAGGTTGTAGTGTAATCTGGTATTAGTCTATCTTGACTATAGGTTTACACTAGTACACTTTATGTGTATTGAATATGACCACTTGAGGTTGTTCTCTTTGTACTGACTACATAAGAGAACAAACACCTCTATTATTATGGATGCTTGTGCTCTTAATCCGGATATAATAACAGACATGTATATGTAGTGTGCATTACTTTGACTCATGAAAGAGTGAGATTCATTATGGATCAACAACCTCTATGAATTGGGTAATAATATTATATGTATGATGGACTATTGATTATAAATAGAATCTATGTCCCGATACATCGGGTTGATGATGTCCCCTTAAGGAGCTCATAAGGATTGTCATTTAAACCCTGCAGGTGGATTATATCAGACATGACAAATAAAGTTGAGCGGTACTACTTAAGGATAAAAGATGTCGAATCAATATAGTTGTCAGTAACTTAATTTGATAGACGGACATACGATATCTTAACATGGGAAGCCAAACAAGCATATAATAAAAGGAGCCCACAAACATAATTTGGGATTAGGGAGGTAGTGCAACAATAGCTCATTAGTGGACCGAGCTATTGTTAATGGGCCTGGATTGTGTGTTTGGGCTGAACACGGGATATCCAGATCCGTTAGGAGGCCTAACCCTAATTTCTCCTCATGGTCCCTGCCGTAGCCTATATATATCCTTTAGTCTCTGGCCGCCAGATTATTGATCAAAAATCTGAAGTTTTCTCTAAATTCGTGATTCACGTAAGGAGAGAAAGAGAGGGATGCCAAGGAGAAGAAAAGGTTGGGAGATCGTCGCCCACACGACGTCCAACTCGAGGAAGGAATACGTGCAGAAGATCTTGGGGTCGTCTGCTCAAGATTGCTAGGAATTACTTGTCTTCTTTCCGTCGTAGGTATAATTCGTGAACCCTAGTTTTCGTCTATGAAGGATTAGAACATGTATTAAATCTGTTTAACTTTCTATCGATCAATATGCACACCAAAGTAAGGGTCCTGGGAATCTCCAGTTCCATCAATTGGTATCAGAGCCACTTTGGATTTGCGTATTAATTGATACGTCAATGTTGTCCAATAAAACCTGCGCTGTGTAATAGTCGGTAGATGTAGATCTGTTCTAACTCAATTTTGCAGGCATCTTAGATCCAACTATTATGGTCCAATGCATGTTTTTAATTGTGTTGTTTAAACCACGGACATGTCGTGGATGTTGTTGTTGCTGTGGATGTAATTAAAATTACGAGGGTTGATCGTACTTATTATTTGAATTTTTCAATATAGATTATGTGTGAACTCTTTCGGGAGGCATAAGATTGATGTAATTTTAATTATTTTTGATCAATCGTGATGGCGGTGGTGGCTGTTTTTTGACGCCGGACGAGATGCTGGTTTTAAGCAGTCCAGAGGCAGACAGATGGTTTAAAGCAGTCCAGAGGTCGAACCCCGAATAGATCTGCGCATCGCTAGATTTTGGATTCGGATAGTTGAGGACGGAGCAGGAAAGATGACCATAATAGTTGGATATTTTTTTCTTATTTGTTGTCATTTTGCTTTTTCTGATTATGCATGTTTATTATTGTGTGGATATTTTTTTTTGAAAAACTAAGCCTACATTAATAATGGACAACATGGACATAATATCAACTAGTAGAAAAACCCTCATTGTTAAATAACTAAGTGGGAGAGGATATTTATTTAGTATAAATCATATGGTCTCCATTACTGGTTTGTAGGTGATGTAATTATACTTGCGCGTTGACTTTAGTGCCTTCCTCCATATCGGATGAGTATAATTATGGATCACCAGTACAAACTTCCTTAGGGATAATTGTAGAAAGTTACTTAGTATGTGTTTACTTCTCCATCTGAAGGAACTCATTACAAGGTAATGGACTTAGTATTAAGTAATGGTATACACTTAGATACAAATAATGGTATCCTCCCCATCGGAGTTACTGCTATTATTTGTATGACCAGAGCAAGACCAACATATTAATTTTACTTGTCATAAAGTTATGTTGACATGATAGTAAAATTAATAAGAAAAACCTACTTGAACAAAGTTGAATTTGTATACGTCCACACTATCATGGCATGCTAAATTCATGGTGTTCAAGGTGTTGGTGAATTTCTTATTATTGTTTTGAGGTAATCAATATTCAATTAATTCAAAAAGTTTTTTTTGCCCTACATAATTTTATTTATGTGATTCTCAGGATTTCAAAAATGGGTTCTTTCAGTCCACTTATGGTGATTCTTAAAGAAAATAAACTTACTGGACCTAATTACATTGACTAGAAACGTAATTTGGATATTGTTCTGACTTTTGAGGAGTACAAATATGTACTTGTTGAGGAATGCCCTCCAAAGCCTGATGCTAACTCTGATGAAGAGGTCAAAGAGGCTTATAAGAAGTAGAAAAGGCAGATGAGATGGCACGGTGTTATATTCTGGCATCTATGTCAAATGTACTGCAACATCAGCATCAGGCCATGGCCACAGCTTATGACATGATATATAACCTCAAGTAACTCTTCGGACATCAGAGTAGAGCAGCTAGGCAGTTTGCTATAAAATATTTGATGAATACAAAAATGGCTGAGGGTACACTAGTAAGTGTCACGCCCCAGTGCCAGAATACTGGAGAGCGGGGGCGGACATAGCCAGCTACGTATATTAAAGTGCAACCCACCTCGCTATACGGTCACGGCTGTCTAAATACATGAGTGTTTAACTACAAGCCAACAGTCTCTTATGGTCATGAATAAGCCTAGTGTCTTAATCATAAGCAAGTAAGCAAATGTCACAAGATGTAAGATCACCAAATATACAATAGTAAGGCGTCCCAAACATTACATATTCAGCTGATCATAAAGCTAGTCGTTACAAAATGTGAAGACTAGAAAGAGTTTAGTCATACATGATCAACCCTAGGATCTGTCAATCATGTTACAGCCCGTAGGCAGACAGTAAGTAAAAGTGCAATCGAGCTAAACAGGTGCTCGTCGGCTAAACGCCTCAAAAGAATATTTTTACAATAAAGTGGGAGATCAAAAATACACCCACTCGTTGCCCTGGTTACGCCTAGTGGTCACCATCGGGCTGGAAGGTCGGTAGATCCTCTGGAGCTGCTCCGAAATCTAGCCATACAAAACCAGCTAGGTCAGATCCCAGAAAGAGCAAGTGCCACAAATGAAGCTTCACTTAGGAACTAAAACCAGCAATTAGCACAGAAGATAATAATAATATAGTAAAACTGGAGAGATATAACATCACGAGGATATATGGTAAGATAACCATGGAACCATTCAGATAAGCAGGTTACAACCCTTAAACCAAACAAGGACCGGGATTGTAACCCTTCATCTGAACCGAACTTGGTTTCTCCCATTTATCAGCAAGATAATATAAGAAAATCAGGACACGTAACAATCTTATACAGGATCAAGACAAGACTAGACTGATTATTTCCCATTCAACAATCACGACCAAGCAATAAGTATGGCTTGATACTTTAACTAACTAGGGTTATCACAGGCCTAGTTACTAGCAAGATGCAATGAGATTATTCCATAGCCACAAGCCCTGCAGACCATCCAGGTTACCCAGGTCGAAATATTAGGGGTTGAATTCAGGTAGGTACATCGTCCAGGAAACGCATGTACCCTTAGGTTGCTTAGAGGGTGCAACACATGACAGTGTGCTGGAAATGTGCCCTACTCGACGGCAGGCTACAGATCCCAAGAGCGCCCAGGTAACGGGATTACCTGTAGCTGGAAAATCTCTTCATGACTACTGTGTTATTCTAGCTATTAACCTTAGTCCCTTTCAGAGGGTACTCCTGACCGTGGTGCTCAGGAGTCCCATCCTAAGCATGATGCAAGACAAGACTGGTTCGTTTGTACAAGCACAATCGCCCACAGTGTTCAGGTTATTTATACTTGTAATGTCATGTCATGTTAGCCGTCGCAACAACATGTCAAGTTTTCTTGTCAGGATTGTGCCACGACAGGCCACTATCATGCATTATCATGTTGTGCCCATGTATCGTGTCAGGTTCATGTATCATGTCGTATTCATGCTATAATTATCCCACATTATAGTAAGGATCAAGAGAAACAACATGGATAAGGTAACAAGATTTGTCATGGCAAAACAAATGGTACAAGAGATAAAAGGGGTGCCAGGGACAGCATGCACCAGCAAACAGCATGGGCCAGGACAGCATGCGCCAGCAAAACATTATGCGCCAGCAAACGGCCTGGCAACAGTATTTTGTCAGCAAACAGCATGCGCCAGAAAACAGCATGCGCCAGGAAATAGCATGCGCCAGGACAACATGCGCCAGAAAATAGCATACGCCAGCAAACAGCATGGAAACAGTGTTTTGCCAGCAAACAGCATACGGCAGGAAACAACATTGCTCATCTTCTCGAACCAGCCTCCAATGGCCATGAAAACCCATGAACCAAAAGACCATAATTCACTCAAAATAAGTCAAAATTAGGACTTCTAATGGTCTAAATTGGGTAGAATTAAATTTCCTACAACATGGAACCATCAAAACTTAAAAACAAGAAGGTTTGATAGATCAAAACCATGAAAATCCAAAATGGCTAAAACCTAGATCTACAAGAAAATATAAAATGACAAGAACTAAGGTGGATTAGAAAGTTGTATAGAAGAGTTTAGAACAATAAAAAAAGGTGGGTTCCTTCATGAAGCAAGTTGCACTTGCCTAGGCTAGGGTTTTCTTGGTTGGTGGTGGAGAGTAAATGAAGAAGGAAGGAAGTAAAGAGGAGAGAGAAAGGGAAGGGGTTATAAATAAGGAGGGTGGTGGTAGGTAGGAGGGTTCACCTTTGGTTCATAATGAACCAAAGCAAACCAAGCCAAGCCGAACCAACCCAAGAATAAACCAATCAATGAAATGCTAGAATAAATCAAGCAGGGAGACATGCAATACGGGTCAAATTACGTATACGTATACCAAGATACGCAATACGAACCACATGCATTACAACTCTACCCACCTTAAAAGAATTCTGTTCTCAAAATTTAATTAAGGGGCTAGAGGGGCAAGGACAAGCTATACTAATCACAAGCAAGCTATACTAGGCAATCAATCAATCATGCAAGCAAGAAATCGAAGACATGAGGTATAAGGAGGACATTATACCTCAAGAGTCAAACATGTCGGGATATCGCGATCGGATATCATCCTCACGCTCCTACGTTGACTCATCCAAAGAGTGATGACCCCAAGCAACTCGGACTAACTTGATAGTCTTATTCTTGAGTATCTTCTCTCTCCGGTCCAATATAAACACGGGCCTCTCCTCATACAAAAGGTTGGTACCAACAACCAATTCCGAATGATCTAGGATGTGGCTCGGGTCTGGGATATACCGTCGTAATTGGGATACATGGAACACATCATGCACCTCGCTTAGCGACGGTGAAAGAGCGAGACGATAGGACACATCTCCTACTCGCTCCAGAATATCGAACGGCCCTATATACCTAGGACTAAGCTTTTCCCGTATGCCGAAACGAATGACACCATGAGTAGGTGAGATCCTAAAGAATACATGGTCGCCGACAGAGAATGCGAGGGGACGCCGATGAGAATCGGCCCAATGGCGCTGGCGATCTTGGACAACTCGAAGATGATCCTGGACTCTTCTGACCACTTCAACTGTCTGGGCAATCATTTCTGGTCCAAGCATCCGCCTCTCTCCAATATCATCCCAGGATAACGGGGATCTGCACTTCCTACCCTACAGTGCCTCAAACAATGCCATCTGGATACTGGCCTGGAAGATGTTGTACGAGAATTCCACCAGGTGCAGGTGATCTTCCCACGAACCACCAAAGTCAAGTGTACATGACCGCAACATGTCTTCAAGAGTCTGGATCGTGCGTTCTGACTGACCATCTGTTTGTGGATGATAAGCTGAGCTGAACTGGAGACGAGTCCCCAAACTCTTCTGGAGACTCTGCCAAAAATGTGATATGAATCTTGAATCCCGGTCCGAGGTGATACTGACTGGTACTCCATGCATCCTGACTATCTGCCTAAGGTACATCTCTGCCAGCTGAGCTGTTGACTGACCAATTCTGAATAGGAGAAAGTGAGCCACCTTCATGAGCCTATCAACTATAACCCATATAACATCTCTACCAGCTGGGGATCTAGGTAATCCAATTATAAAATCTATGGTTACATGCTCCCACTTTTATTCTGGAATCGGCAAGGACTGAAGAAGTCCAGCTGGCCTCTGATATTCAGCCTTAACCTGTTGGCAAACCAAACACCGAGAGACAAACCGAGCTATCTTCCTCTTCATGCCATTCCACCAAAAGTGCTGCCGGATATCACGGTACATCTTTGTACCGCCCGGATGAATGGAATACTGAGAACTGTGAGCTTCTGCCATGATCTCCTGTTTGATATCTCCACTGGGTACACAAAGACGTTTACCATGTCGAAGTGTACCATCTTCATAAATGCATAGCTCCGATCTTCGTCCCGCCTCACACTCTGCCCTGAGTCGCTGAAGCTTGGAATCTGCTGACTGAGCCATCTTGATCCTCTCGACTATGCTGGACTGAACTTGCATACTGGCCATCAATGCCACACTGTAAGGGAGAACAACTTCTATACCCATCCTCTGAAGATCTGCTAATAGCTCTGGTTGCGCTGTTAGGAAATATACTCCGGCTCTCCTGCTCAATGCATCTGCAATAACGTTGGCCTTCCCAGGATGATACTGCAGGTTGACATCATAATCCATAAGAAGCTCTAGCCACCTTCTCTGACGTATGTTAAGATCCTTCTGAGTGAAAACATACTTCAGGCTCTTGTGGTCGGTGAAAATCTCTACCCTATCTCCGTACAAATAGTGCCTCCACAACTTAAGTACAAACACTACTGCCACCAACTCTAAGTCATGGATTGGGTAATTCCTCTTATGATCACGAAGTTGACATGACGCATAAGCTATTACCTTCCCATGCTGCATTAGAACACATCCTAGGCCTCTACCTGAAGCATCATAATACACTAAAAATCCTCCGATTCCATCTGGAAGCGTGAGAATAGGAGCTGTCATCAAGCCTCGCTTCAACTTCTCAAAAGAATCCTGACATTCTGCTGTCCAAGCAAACTGCACATCCTTGTGGGTTAACTGGGTCAAGGACGCTAAAATCCGAGCAAAGTCCGAAACAAATTGCCGGTAGTAGCCGGCCAAACCAATAAAACTACGGACTTCTGCAACTGTGCTGGGCACTGACGATGTCTCAATGGCCAGGATCTTCTGGGGATCCACTTCTACTCCTCCTTTGGTGATGATATGACCCAAGTACAAAATACGGTCGAGCCAGAACTCGTATTTACTAAACTTGGCATACAACTGGTGCTCTCTGAGAATCTGAAGAACCACACGGAGATGCTGCTCATGCTCCGCTACACTCTTACTGTAGACCAGGATGTCGTCTAGGAACACAATCACGAACTGATCCAAATAAGGCATGAAGATGCGATTCATGAGGTCCATGAATACAGCCGACGCATTGGTCGCTCCAAATGGCATCACAAGGAACTCCCAATGCCCATACCGGGATCGGAATGCTGTCTTCGGGATGTCCTGCTCTCTGACTCTGATCTGATGGTATTCTGACCGCAAGTCGATCTTCGAAAATACTGCTGCCCCCTTGAGTTGATCAAACAAGTCATCTATCCTCGGGAGAGGGTATCTGTTCTTGATTGTCTCTGAGTTCAAGGTACGATAATTAACACATAACCTGGACGTACCATCCTTCTTTTTCACAAGAAGCATCGCGGTTCCCCAAGGCGATCTACTTGCACGAATGAATCCCTTGGTCCTAAGTTCTTCAATCATCTTGTACAATATCTCCAACTCTGAAGACGCCATTCTGTAGACTCTCTCCAATACTGGAGCTGTCCCGGGGATCAAGTCAATGGTGAACTCGATCTCCCGCTCTGGCGGTATACCTGGAAGCTCTTCTGGGAAAACATCTGGAAACTCTTCAATTATCCGAGGTAACTGCACTGCTGCTACTACCATCCGCAACATAGGAGGAGAAGGCTCAACTTCGCCTCGGGAAAAGGAAAACTCTGGCTCGCCTGGAATGCTAAAAACAACCCTGCCAATATGGCAGTCTATTCTAGCATACTGGTTCCTCAACCAATCCATCCCTAAGACCACATCATAATCGGCCATCTGGAACTCTATCAATTTAGCGGGAAATTCTCTACCGCTAACTACGATCTGACACGAGGAAAACACTCTATCTACTCCCACAAGTCCGGTACCAGTAAGTATATTGAGCCTTACTGATAATGGCTCGGGCTCCAATCCTACTCGTGTCGTGAATCGTGCAGACATAAATGAATGCGATGCACCAGAATCAAATAAAGCTGAAGCTGGAAAGGAGTTGACGAGAATAGTACCTGCCACTACCTCTTATGGTGCCAATCCTTCCTCTACGGTTATCACCATAGCATGACCATGCCCTCGGGGTGCTTGTCCCCTCTGCTTAAATCCTCGCTGCCTGCTCTGGACCTGGGCTTGGGCTTGTACATACTGCTGGGGGTGTTGTTGCTGGAATGCCTGGGACTGAGGCGGTAAGGGCTTCTGAGGCTGATACTGCTGCTGCTAGACTGGAGCTGGTCCTCTTACTGAAGAGCTAGAAAGGTTGGACGATGATGAACCACCCCTATTTGGGCAGGATCCAACCTTATGTTCTGCTGCTCCACAAGCCAGACACAATCCCTGTGCCCTGCGATACTCTGCCACTACATGTCCCGGCTTTCCGTAATGTGAACATCCCACTGCGAAAGAGGGCTTCTGTTTCTGCTGCTGAGGGTACGTCGGGGCTGAATGCTGAACCGACGTTACTGAGGTCGCTCGCCTCGGAGCCCCAATAGTCAAAGCCCTGGCTGCCGGGGCTGGGGCTGACGATTGATTCTTCTGGCCGTGAGATCTCTTCCGACCTCCGGCCCTATCCACGATCCTCTGGGAGGTATACTCATGCCTCCTATCTGCTCTCAAGACTGCATCAAAAGTTTGATGCTCAAACTGCTCCACTGCCAATAAGATCTCGAGATGGAGCCCCTGCTGGAATCGTTGGGCTCTATCATACTCGGTTGCCACCAAGGTGGGAGCAAACCGACTGAGTCTGGAAAACTCGGCCGTATATCCGTCGACCGTCTTGTCCATCTGCTTCAGATTGGTGAACCTCGTCTGCAGATCGTACCGAGCTACATCATCAAAATACTTGGTCTGGAATCTCTCTCTGAATACTGCCCAACCAATGGGTGCTGCTAATCCAACGGCCTGCGCCGCCCACCAGCTGCGGGCAAGATCTAACAACTGCAGGCGCACTACGGCCACCTTCTCGTTCTCTGGGGTCTTGGCTGCTTTTAGAATCACCTCTGTGTCCTGAAGCCATGAATCAGCAGCAAATTCGCTACCATCGAAGAATGGAGGGTTCAAGCGCTTGAAGCTATTGGCCACGCTGTTCCCTGGGTGACCTCCTCTGGTCAAAGCATCGGTCACTGCCTGGTGCAAGGCATCTCCACGATGATCTTGGAAAGCTATCAAGGTCCTGATGAGACCCACCAAAGTACCATTATCAGGCTCTGCAGGCTGAACGGGCTGAATTGGTGGCTCTCCGCCAGAAGGTACGACTCTGGAGGCTACTTCGGAATGCTGGACTTGATCTCCGGGTTGCTACTGGTCCACGGGAAGTGCTCCGCCTTGTTGATCGGTAGGGCCAGGTACAATGTCGCTGAGAAGACGACATGGGGAACAATAAGGAAGGACCAAGATAATTCAACGATTACAATCATGTGAACAGGTCAAGAATCTAGGGATTCAGAGGATACGAACAGAGATCAAGGATGAGTACTGATTGAGACATCTATTCGGTAAACCCTCACATATCTTGATTTACAAGACCTACATGGGCCACTACTTAAACCATGTCACGCCCCAGAGCCAGAATACTGGAGAGCGGGGGTGGATATAGCCAGCTACGTATATTGAAGTGCAACCCACCTCGCTATACGGTCACGGCTGTCCAGATACATGAGGGTTTAACTACAAGCCAACAGTCTCTTATGGTCATGAATAAGCCTATTGTCTCAATCATAAGCAAGTAAGCAAATGTCACAAGATGTAAGATCACCAAATATACAACAGTAAGGCGTCCCAAATATTATATATTCATCTTATCATGAAGCTAGTCGTTACAAAATATGAAGACTAGCAAGAGTTTAGTCATACATGATCAACCCTAGGATCTGTCAATCATGTTACAGCCTGTAAGCAGACAATAAGTAAAAGTGCAATCGAGCTAAACAGGTGCTCGTCGGCTAAACGCCTCAAAAGAATATTTTTACAATAAAGTGGGAGATCAAAAATAAACCCACTCGTTGCCCTGGTTACGCCTAGTGGTCACCATCGGGCTGGAAGGTCGGTAGATCCTCTGGAGCTGCTCCGAAATCTAGCCATACAAAACCAACTGGGTCAGATCCCAGAAAGAGCAAGTGCCACAAAGGAAGCTTCACTTAGGAACTAAAACCAGCAATTAGCACAGAAGATAATAATAATATAGTAAAACTGGAGAGATATAACATCACGAGGATATACAGTAAGATAACCATATAACCATTCAGATAACCAGGTTACAACCCTTAAACCAAACAAGGACCGGGATTGTAATCCTTCATCTGAACCGAACTTGGTTTCTCCCATTTATTAGTATGATAATATAAGAAAATCAGGACATGTAACAATCTTATACAGGATCAAGACAAGACTAGACTGATTATTCCCCATTCAACAATCACGGCCAAGCAATAAGTACGGCTTGATACTTTAACTAACTAGGGTTATGACAGGACTAGTTACTAGCAAGATGCAATAAGATTATTCCACATTCACAAGCCCTGCAGACCATCCAGGTTACCCAGGTCGAAATATTAGGGGTTGAATTCAGGTGGGTACATCGTCCAGGAAACGCATGTACCCTTAGGTGACTTAGAGGGTGCAACACATGACAGTGTGCTGGAATGTGCCCTACTCGACGGCAGGCTACAGATCCCAAGAGCGCCCAGGTAACGGGATTACCTGAGCTGGGAAATCTCTTCATGACTACTGTGTTATTCTAGTTATTAACCTTAGTCCCTTTCAGTGGGTACTCCTGACCATGGTGCTCAGGAGTCCCATCCTAAGCATGATGCAAGACAAGACTGGTTCGTTTGTACAAGCATAATCACCTATGGTGTTCAGGTTATTTATACTTGTTATGTCATGTCATGTTAGCCGTCGCAACAACATGTCAGGTTTTCTTGTCAGGAGTGTGCCACGGCGGGCCACTATCATGTATTATCATGTTGTGCCCATGTATCGTGTCAGGTTCATGTATCATGTCGTATTCATGCCACAATTATCCCACATTACACTAAGGATCAAGAGAAACAACACGGATAAGGTAATAAGATTTGTCATGGCAAAACAAATGGTACAAGAGATAAAAGGGGTGCCAGGGACAGCATGCACCAGCAAACAGCATATGCCAGGACAGCATACGCCAGCAAAACAGCATACGCCAGCAAACAGCATGGCAACAGTATTTTGCCAGCAAACAGCATGTGCCAGGAAACAGCATACGCCAGGACATCATGCGCCAGAAAACAGCATACGCCAGCAAACAGCATGGCAACAGTATTTTGCCAGCAAACAGCATGCGCCAGAAAACATCATGCGCTAGGACAGCATGTTCCAGAAAACAGCATGCGCCAGCAAACAGCATGGCAACATTATTTTGCCAGCAAACAACATGCGCCAGAAAACAACATTGCTCATCTTCTCCAACCAGCCTCCAATGGCCATGAAAACTCATGAACCAAAAGACCATAATTCACTCAAAATAAGTCAAAATTAGGACTTCTAATGGTCTAAATTGGGTAGAATCAAATTTTCTACAACATAGAACCATCAAAACTTGAAAACAAGAAGGTTTAATAGACCAAAACTATAAAAATCCGAAAATGGCTAAAACCTAGATCTACAAGAAAATATACAAGAAAAATATAAAATGACAAGAACTAAGGTGGATTAGAAAGTTGTATAGAAGAGTTTAGAACAATAAAAAAATGGTGGGTTCCTTCATGAAGCAAGTTATACTTGCCTAGGCTAGGGTTCTCTTGGTTGGTGGTAGAGAGTAAATAAAGAAGGAAGGAAGGAAGTAAAGATGAGAGAGAAAGGGAAGGGGTTATAAATAAGGAGGGTGGTGGTAGGTAGGAGGGTTCACCTTTGGTTCATGATGAACCAAAGCAAACCAAGCCAAGCCGAACCAATCCAAAAATAAACCAATCAATGAAATACTAGAATAAATCAAGCAGGGAGACATGCAATACGGGTCAAATTACGTATACGTATACCAAGATACGCAATATGAACCATAGGCATTACAGTAAGGGATCATGTTCTTAAGATGATGGGTCATCTGAATGAGATGGAGATCCTTGGAGTCGATGGGGAATCCTAGGTCGATATCATTCTCGGGACTCTGTCTAAAAGTTTTGATAATTTCTGCCTTAATTACAATATGAACAAAAGATTATATGTTTGGCAGAACTTACAAAAGAGCTACAGGATGCTGAATCTCTCTTTAGGCAGAGTGGTCATGTTTTTGTTTCTAAAAAGGTTTCTACTTCTAAGCCAAAAGGCGGTAAGAAGAAGAATAACATTCAAAAACAGGCAAACTCAACAAAGAAGGGCATGGGACCTCAAGGCGCGGTGAAAAAGCTGAAAGGCAAATGTTTCAAGTGCAAAAGGTCAGGACATTGGAAGACTGATTGTCCACTTCTCAAACAAGGGAACAAAGAAGGTATATCTCATTCACTAGTAGTTGAAACATGTTTAGCGGTGTTATCTACCGACACCTGGTGTGTAGATACAGGAGCTACTAATCATGTCTGTAATACATTGCAGGGGTTCCAGAAAACCAGACGGCTCAGTGCTGGAGAGATATGCTTGTTCATGGGTGATGCTACAAAAGTATCGGTCATTGCATTAGGAGATATTACTTTATCTTTTGGTAGAAATAAGTCTTTGACATTGAGAGATTGTCTTTATGCACCTTCACTTAAAAGGAATTTAGTTTCTGTTTCTATGTTAGTTAAGGATGGATATTCAGTTTATTTTAATGACAATATTATTATTAGAAAGAATAAATATTTTATCTGTTCTAGTGCATTGGTTGATAATCTGTATGTCATTAATCCTATTTTGCCCATAATGCAACTTATGAAAATAAATAATATGTCATCTAACTTAAATAAGAGAAAAGAACCTTCTTGTGTGAACCAAACATATCTTTGGCACTTGCGATTGGGGCATATTAACCTAAGAAGGATTCAAAGACTGGTTAAAGATGCACCTTTGAGTTCATTGGAAGTGGAGGCACTACCAGTCTGTGAATCCTGCTTGAAAGGTAAAATGACCAAAGGGCCTTTTACGACAAAGGGGTATATGGCCAAAGATGTGTTGGAATTGGTTCATTCTGATTTGTGTGGACCCATGACTATCCAAGCGAGAGGTGGCTTTGAATATTTTGTTACATTTATTGACGATTATTCAAGGTATGGATACATTTATTTGATGTGCCATAAGTCTGAGTGCTTTGATAAATTCAAAGAGTACAAGGTTGAAACGGAAAAAACGCCATAGAAAATGTATCAAGTCATTACGATCAGATCGTGGTGGCGATTACCTCTTTGGAGAGTTTAGGGATTATTTATCAAAGGCTGGGATTGCATCCTAATTAACTGCACCTGAAACGCTCCAGCATATTGGTGTAGCCGAAAGAAGGAATATAACTCTTATGGAGATGGTTAGATCAATGATGAGTTATTTGGATTTACCAGATTCGTTTTGGGGATATGCCTTAGAGATTGTAGCTTATATTTTGAACTTGGTTCCTTCTAAGTTAGTACCTCTTACTCCCACAGAGCTGTGGATTGGGCGTAAGCCTAGTCTGAAATATGTTCGTATTTGGGGTAGTCCAGCATATGTACTGAATGGAAAAACAGAAAAGTTGGTATCTCGTACAAAAGTACGCTTGTTTGTAGGCTATCCAAGAGGAACGAAAGGAGGTTTATTTTATAGTCCTAAGGATCAGAAGGTCATTGTTAGCACCAATGCCCGATTCATAGAGGAAGACTATGTGATGAACCATAAACCCACAAGTAGAGTTGTTCTAGAAGAACTGAGAGGTGAGACACTAAGTACTTCAGTACCAACAATACAAGAGGATGAACCACAAATAACTGCACAACGTGTCACAAATGTTACACAACAACCGATAGTGCCTCGTCGTAGTGGGAGGGTTGTGATACAACCTGGTAGATATATGTTCTTGGGAGAGTCGTCAGACTTCGTCCCTGAAGAACAACATTATGATTCCTGTACCTACAATAAAGCACTCCAAGATAAAGATGTAGAGTCTTGGCAAAAAGTAATGATATCTGAAATAGAATCTATGGATTTTAATCAGATCTGGAAGCTTGTAGAAACACCCGTTGGTGTAAAAGCCATTGGATGCAAGTGGGTCTATAAGAGAAAAAGATGATCAGATGGTAAGGTTGAAACCTTTAAAGCTCGGCTTGTAGCAAAAGGTTTTACTCAAAGAGAGGGTATCAATTATGAGGAAACCTTTTCTCCAGTAGCCATGCTTAAGTTTATCCGGATTCTTTTATCTATTGTAGCTCATCTCGATTATGAGGTTTGGAAAATGGATGTCAAGACAGCTTTCCTTAATGGAAGTCTTGAGGAAGACATCTATATGAAGCAACCAGACGGGTTCATTGAAAAGGGCCAAGAGCATCTTGTTTGTAAGCTCAAGAAGTCCATTTATAGACTTAAGCAAGCTTCCAGATCTTAGAACATATATTTTAATCAGGTGATAAAATCCTATGGATTTGATCAATGTCAGGATAAATCATGTGTATACAGAAAGTATGACGAAAACGTGGTGGTGTTCATAGTACTTTATGTGGATGACATCTTGCTCATTGAAAACAATGTGAAGGTGTTATTTGATGTAAGGGTATGGTTATCCAAACAATTTGATATGAAGGACATAGGAGAAGTAGGTCACATGCTTGGGATCAAAGTTCTACGAGATCGCAAGAAAAGGATGTTGGGCTTATCCCAAGCTTCCTATATCGATACTGTACTAACTCGTTTTAGTATGCAAAATTCTAAGAAAGGTTTCTTACTGTCACTCCCGTTTCTCCGTTATACGTATTTTCATTATACGTGTACAGATTTTTGACATTTGTCAGGTGGATCGTAGTTAGACTTATCTTGCTTAGCCTGGTCTTGGTTTAATCATGACTTGGTTTATTTTGGTTTGGTTCAACATGTTGCCTTGGTTTAGTTTGAGATGGTTTGGGCTTAATATATAAGTCAACCCCTCTCCCTCTCCTTCATTTATTTCTCATAACTTCTCCATCTTCTTCATTTACTCCTCTCCATCTACACCCAAGAGTCCTAGGCAAGTGCAACTTGCTTCATGATGGATCTCAAGTTTTATTGTTCCATTCTCTTCTTTACATGATTATAAGCCTCTTTAGAACTTGGAGTTTTTTTTTATGGATAAATTCTTGTAGATCTAAGTTTGATGCATTTTTAGGTTTTTGTAGTTTTGATCTATCAAACTTGCTTGTTTTCAAAAACTAGTTGTTTCATGTTGTAGAGAATTTCGTTCTATCCTATTTTGACCTTTGAAAGTCCTAATTTGGAGTTATTTTGACAAAGTTATGGTCATTTGAAGTTTATGGGTTCAACCAAGCATTTTTATACTGGTTGGAGAAGATGAACAATGGCGCAACCTGGCATTGCAGCAACCTGGCACTGCGTGCAACCTGGCACTGCAGCAACCTAGCACTGTCGTAACCTGGCACTGCCGTAACCTGGCACTGCACGCAACCTGGCACAGCCGTAACCTGGCACTGCGTGCAACCTAGCACTGCCGCAACCTGGCACTGTGCGCAACCTGGCACTGCGGTAGCCTGGCACTGCCACAACCTGGCACTGCCCGCAACCTGGCACTGTCGCAACCTGGCACTGCTGTAACCTAGCTTGATACAACCTAGCTTGGCATAACCTAGCTTGGCACAACCTGGCTTGGCACAACCTAGCTTGGCACAACCTTGCTTGGCACAACCTAGCTTGGCACAACCTGGCTTGGCACAACCTAGCTTGGCACAACCTTGCTTGGCACACTCTTGATAATTAACAAGTAACTTGATATGACATGTATAATCTGGATAGTGGCCCATCGAGGCGCACTCCTGACAAGCAATCCTGACAAGTAACAAGTAACCTGACATGACATGATAATCTTGAACGCTGTTGCGACAGCTACCCTGACTTGCTAAGTAACTCTTGTCTTGACACCGTGGTTGATTTTCTCGATTTTGCCTGTATATGCTACCTATCTCGTCTTGCTTCATGTCTAGGACATGAATTCCTGGTTACCACGGTCAGGATTTCATTATGAATCTGACTAGGTTAATGACTAGATTGATCAAGTAGTTCATACAGAGAGATTTTTCCAGTTACAGGCGATCCCGTTATCCCGGCCACACCAGAAGGACTTGTAGCCTGCCGACGAGTAGGGCACATTTTCAGCTCACTGTCATGTGGGGCACTTCTTGAAAGCTTAAGTACTGAAAGTACACCAGTAAGCTTGATAACTCTTGTAACTCTAATAAATCCCTCGCCTGGATAACCTGGATAGCTGCAGGGCTTGTGGCTGCGGGAACATCTCATTGCATCTTGCTAGTAACTAGGCTTGTGATAACCCTAGTTAGTTAAAGTATCAAGCCGTACTCTTTGCTTGGCCGTGAATGATGGATGTAGTCCAGTCTAGTCTTGTCTAATCGATGCCAGTCTATGATTACTTTAGCACATGCTTGCTTATGCTTTACTCTTGTCGATAATTGGTTGGGGACTAAGCTCTGTTCAGGGGAAGGGTTACAACCCCAGTCCTTGTTTGGTTTACGGGTTGTAACTTGGCTATCAGAATAGTCCCTTAGTTGTCTTATCGTTTATCACCTCATTTTTTCTAACTCATGTCTTTTATTACCATTTATGTTCCCATGTGCTAATATGCTGGTTTTAGTTCTTAAGTGAAGCCTCCCTTGTGGCACTCGCTCTTTCTGGGGTCTGACCCAGCTGGTTTTGTATGGCCAGATTTTAGAGTAGGACTCGAGGATCCTCCAACCTTTCAGCTAGATGGTGACCACTAGGCGCAACCCTGGCAACGAGTGGGTTCTTATTTTGCTCTCCCACTCTCTTGTAAAAATATTCTTTTGAGGCGTTTAGCCGCCGAGCAAGTGTTAGCTCGTTTGCAACTTTACTTACTGTCTGTCTACGGGCTGTAACATGATTGACAAATCCTAGGGTTGATCATGTATAACTGAAACTCTTTCTAGTCTTCATATTTTATATGACTAGCTTCATGATTATCTGAATATGTAATATTTGGGACGCCTTACTTTGTATGTCTGATGATCTAACATCTTGTAACATTTACTTACTTGCTTGAGATTGAGGCACTAGGCTTGTTCATGACCATAAGAGACTGTTGGCTTGTAGCTAAACCCTCATGCATCTAGACAGTCGTGACCGTACATCAAGGTAGATTATACTTCAATGTACGTAGCTGACTGTGTCTGTCCCCCGCTCTCTAGTATTCTGGTTCTCACTACAACAAAAAACCCTTTTAGTGACAGCGAAAAAGCGTCATTAATGACAAATCATGACGCTTTTTTTTTCAAAGCAACCATTATGAAAACGGGTGTTATAAATGTTTTTAAAAGCGTTATAAAAAAATCGTCATGAATAGTTTCTATAAAAGCGTTATGAATATTTAATATATAGTGCACAATTCAGGACTTTTGTAAAAAGTTATGAATATATAATATGTATAGGCTCAATGCAGCACATTTATAACACTTTATACTATTCAAATTAGCATATTTATAACTCTCTATACTGCACATTATATATTACATTCCAAAAACTTAACATTATATATCACCATCTTTATTACATTTCTCAAAATAGAGTACATATCAACATCTTCATTACATTCTCAAAATAGAATATCCAAATACATATATATATATTTACAACCAAAATTGTCCACATCAAAACTTGGCCACATAACCAATAATCATGAAAGATCAACGACAGCCGGAACACCAGTAAAATCCTGAGAAAAAAGAGAAGACAACCAAATCAGTCCATATAATTGTCAGGCCTAAAAATTAAATATAATCATAAAATATCAAGAGAAAGGAGTAAAACAAACTAGGTCATGATAGCGATCAGGTATTTGTCCCATATCTGGAGCAAGCTTGACAGAATAATCCCTTAGAAAAGAGTTTTCATGAAAATGGGAACAATCATAACATTATATAGAAACCATAAAAAAACTATTGCAGAAATTTTGCAAGAAAAAAACCAATTCCAACGACGCCAATGCCTTTAAAAGGGAAGAAATTGAACAGTATCCTGAAGGAATGATGACGTTTCGATTTCCTTCACCGTCTATCAAAACAAACACAATATAAAGGTATAGTTGGGGAAAGAAGCTAGCAACAAAACAGTTATCCTGTGTCCCAGCAACAACCACAATATAAAGATACATTTTACAGATGATTATGTTTCATGTGTTCAATGGTTCAAGAACATCATTAATGGGACCAAATTAATTTAATTAGAGCAAATTGGCTTCTATATATGTACCACCAAATAATGAATACCTGGTATAAAGAAATAAACATTCATGCATATAAATGTACCAATAATTCTGATGTTCTAGATGAGAATTGAGATCGTAGAATTTATTACAGAGTACTAAATAAGAACACCATCACAAAACACCATAGAGGATTTGCATCCTTATCGTGTTTGTAACTTATCCGTTTCCACATTGGTGCAACGTATGTGACTACCTTGTACCTATTTTGAAAATATCCCGATCCTACATGCAAAATAGCACGAGACAGTTCAACAAAATAAGCTGACATGGGCATCAAATCTACACTTACCCTGGAAGAATCCAGCTAATTTTTTAGCAAGTTAGCATGGTCCCTCAACCCAGTGAGCGTTTCCATAATAGCACTTTTCTCCTTCTGCAGCCTTGGGATGGTTTCTCCATTTTTAACAGCATCAACCTGAAGATTGCTATTGTATTGCTGCAAACTAGTGTTGTACTCTTGCAACCTCCAATTTGTTTCTTGCAACACTTTAATCTAGCATTGCCATATAAATGAATCAAAGTCAATACAGGATCTTTAATCAGCATTCAGGTTATTTAAGAAGTGATTCATCACCTGATGATTGCTTTGTTATAACTCTTGAGTGATCCTTAATTTCAAGATCTTCTGACAAAGAAGCGTGTAAGTTTTCAGATGTAGCCCTAGTCTCTGCTTCTTCCTCGAAAGACTTATACTTGCAACCTGGCTTCTTCTTCTTCTTTTTGTGTCCAGATACCACTTAGAACCATAAAAAGACAACAGAGGGAAGTACTCGTAATTGAAATATAAACACACCAATTTCTCGTCTATTTCCTTGTTCAAACTCTCCTACAAAGATAAACACTCTGTGAAGATCCTCGATAATTGCATTCAATTCCTTAATTTGAGCATTCTATTGTGTCTCTGCACAAACAAATAGAAAGTTTACATTAGCATTACAATGACCAGGTGCCGATAAAAAAGATTGAAATTAAAAAAATATGATAATCAACAACTACTCACTGTCACTAGTTCATGCTTCCTCAGTTGAGAAATCGAGTCAGCGGAAACTCGAATTTCTAGTTGTAAAGTGAGCACAAACTGGCATTTGATGTTTTGCTTGCAGTTTTGTGCACAAGAAGTTTATTAAAGCAAAATGACTTTCAATGCCATTTAGTTGCTCATATATACTTAATTTGACAGAAGCAAAAATAGGTCTGCTTACAACCAGTCCCTTAAGGTAACAATATGCTCACTGTACAACTGCATTCTGAGCCTACCTCTGAATTCTGTAAATTAGCCAAGGAAAAACAATAAAAGTGATAAGTATAGGCTATAGAAGGGGAAAAATAGTTGTACATATCAAGTCTCTTTAAGCTACGTACAATTATCAAAACATAAGTAGCTATATATCTATCAATATATGTATTTTTATGTTCATTCACCTTCAAGTAATTGGAATTTTAAGATGCAAATTAAATACTAAGATGCACTGATACCTCCTCTTCAATTTTCTTTAAACACCTCTTAGTTAACCAATATAATCATTCCACATAACACTCAAATTATGTTCCAAAGGGTTTGGAAGAAATTTTGAAAAAAAAAGAAGAAAAAAGAAGCCTAGCTGAAACTAACCTTGTTCATCTCGTTGCTCATCATTCCTGATCCATCGCTGGTGGCAGTTACGGCAACTCGGTCTGGCTGGGCGCTGCAGGCGTAGGCGATAGCCCCCAATAAAGAGGCGAAGGCGGCGGAAGGTGACTGGAACTCACCGTGGTCTGATCCTTCTGCCGGTAGTCTTCGTTTTGTTCAGAGTAGTCGAGGTCGACTCCGAAGAGACGGACCCGCTTCGGCTCTGCCGCACACACGAGCATCGAAGCCAGTATCCTCTCGCACATCGGCAGACCGGCTAGTCGCCGCCTCGGCCGTCGGAACAGTCGAGATCTGCGATCGTCAGATCGAAGAGATTAAACATAGGAAAGAGAAAAAATTAACGAGGGGAGGGGAGGGGGTGGGAAATTAGGGTTAGGTTTTGGGACGGACCGAAGGAGTCGTCGAGGCCGAAGTCATGGCGGATGATCCAGCCCTTGCTGGTGCCGAGGACGATGACGTCGTTGCCGGAGGCCAGGGAGGTGATGGTGCCGCGCCCCCTGGCGACGTTGTGCTCAAGGGGGTCGACGGAGAAGAGGGCATCGGAGGCCCCGTCGGAGTCCATGGCGAAGGGGATCGGACGAATGGATCAGTGGAGAAACCCTAAACCTAGCCCTAGGCCTAGATGCTGGACCGAACCCTAATACTGAGCATGGGAGCGGAGGAAGAGGAAGATGAGGAGGAGAGGGGAAATGGAAGGAGAAGAAGGTATTTCGAATGCTTAATATTAATAAGTTTGCAAAATATTATAAGTTTGCCACCGCTCTAAAATATTAATAACGCTTTATTTTATAAACGTTATAAAAAACCCAGAATTAGCCCAAACCGTCATAGAAAAAAGATATTTCGAACTTTGAAAACGCTTAGGTATCAGGCGTCATCAATATGTCTTTTCGAGCGTTATTAATTAGCCTTTTTGTTGTAGTGTCTGGGGCGTAACACGGTTTAAGTGGTGGCCCATGCAGGTCTTGTAAATCAAGATGTGTGAGGGTTTTACTGGATAGATGTCTCAATCAGTACTCGCCCTTGATCTCTACTCGTATCTCCTAATCTTTCTGAAATCTTGACCTGATCACATGCTTATATCCTCGATCTACCTTGGTCCTTTCTTATTATTTTCCCATGTTGTTTCTTCAGCGACATTGTTCCTGGTCCTACCAATCAGCAAGGCGGAGCACCTCCAGTAAATCAGCAACAACCTGGGGATCAAGCCCAACACTCTGGAGCAGCCTCCCGAGTCATGTATTCCGGGGATCCAGAGCCCCCAGTTCAACCAATCTAGCCTGCAGAGCCTGATAATGGAACCCTGGTGGGGCTTATTAGGGAATTTTTTGCATCTCAAGATCTTCCGGGCGATGCGCTGCACCAGACAATACAAAATGCCATGGGCAGAGTCAGAGAGCAAGACATTCCGAAGACAGCATTCAGATCCAGATATGGGCATTCAGAGTTTCTTTTTATGCCATTTGGAGCAACTAATGTGCCGGTCGTATTCATGGACCTCATGAATCGTATCTTCATGTCCTATTTGGACCACTTCGTGATAGTGTTCATAGACAACATCTTAGTCTATAGTAAGAATGAAGCAGAGCATGAGCAGCATCTCCGAATAGTCCTACAGATTCTCCGAGAGTACCAGTTGTACGCGAAGTTCAGTAAGTGCAAATTTTGGCTTGATCGCATTTCATACTTAGGTCACATCATCACTCGAGGTAGAGTGGAAGTGGACCTCCAGAAGATAGTTGCCATAGAGACATGGCCAGTTTCCAGCATCGTCGCAGAAGTTCGCAGTTTCCTAGGATTGGCCGGCTATTACCGACGATTTGTGTCAGACTTTGCTCGGATTTCGGCACCATTGACGCAGTTGACCCATAAGGATGTACAATTTGCTTGGACAATAGAGTGTCAGAGTTCATTCGAGAAGTTGAAGCAAGGATTGATGACGGCTCCCATTCTCACGCTTCCAGATGGGACTGGAGGATTTTCAGTTTATTATGATACTTCTGGCAGAGGATTGGGATGTGTCTTAATACAGCATGGTAAGATAGTAGCTTATGCGTCATGTCAGCTTCGTAATCATGAGAGAAATTATCCAACCCACGACTTGGAGTTAGCAGCGGTGGTCTTCGCACTTAAGTTGTGGAGACATTATTTGTATAGAGATCGGGTGGAGATTTTCACCGACCACAAGAGTCTTATGTGTTTACTCAGAAGGATCTTAACATGCGTCAGAGGAGATGGCTAGAGCTCCTTGTGGATTACGACATCAACTTACAGTATCATCCTGGGAAGGCCAACGTAGTTGCAGATGCGTTGAGTAGAAGAGCAGGAGTTTATTTTCTAACAGCACAGCCAGAGTTATTGGCAGATCTTCAGAAGATGGGAATAAAAGTGGTTCTTCCTACCAATGTGGCATTGATGTCCAGTATGTAAGTTCAGTCCAGTATAGTTGAGAGGATCAAGATATCTCAATCAACAGATTCTAAGCTTCAGCGACTTAGGACGGAATGTGAAGCAGGAAGGAGAACAGAGTTATGTATTCACGAAAACGGTACTCTCCGACATGGAAGACGTCTTTGTGTACCCAGCGGTGATATCAGACATGAGATCATGGCAGAGGCTCACAGTTCGCAGTATGCAATTCATCTCGGTGGCACGAAGATGTATTGTGATATTCGTCAGCATTTCTGGTAGAATGGCATGAAGAGGGAGATAGCCTGGTTTGTCTCTCGTTGTTTAGTTTGCCAACAAGTTAAAACTGAACATCAGAGACCACCCAAACTTCTTCAACCTTTATCGATCCCAGAATGGAAATGAGAGCACATTACCATGGATTTTGTAACTGGATTACCTAAATCTCCAGCTGGGAGAGATGCTATCTGGGTTATAGTTGACCGACCCACGAAGGTAGCTCATTTTATCCCTTTCAGAATTGGCCAGTCAATGGATCAACTTGCAGAGATGTACCTCAGGCAGATAGTCAGATTGCATGAAGTGCCAGTTAGTATCATATCAGACAGAGATTCAAGATTCACATCGTACTTTTAGCGGAGTCTTCAAGAGAGTTTGGGGACTCATCTCAAGTTCAGTTCAGCATATCATCCACAGACAGATGGTCAGTCAGAAAGCACGATTCAGACTCTCGAAGATATGTTACGATCATGTACACTCGACTTCGGTGGTTCGTGGGAAGATCACCTTCATCTCGTGGAGTTCTCTTACAATAACAGTTTCCAGGCCAGTATCCAGATGGCACCGTTTGAGGCACTGTATGACAGAAAGTGCAGATCATCTTTAGCCTGGGACGATGTAGATGAGAGGCAGATGCTTGGTCCAGAAATGGTTACTCAGACTATCGAGATGGTCAGACAAGTTAGAGATTATATTCGAGTTGCACAAGATCGTCAGCATCATTGGGCCGATTCTCATCGGCGTCCTCTTGAGTTTTCTATCGGCGACCACGTATTCCTTAGGATCTCGCCTACCTATGGCGTTATTCGATTCGACGTACGGAAAAAGCTTAGTCCTAGGTATATAGGGCCGTTTGACATTCTCGAGCGAGTAGGTGATGTGTCCTATCGTCTCGTTCTTCTACCGTCGTTACGTGAGGTACATGATGTATTCCATGTATCCCAATTACAACGGTATATCCCGGATCCGAGCCATATTCTTGATCATTCGGAATTGGTTGTTGGTACCAACCTTTCATATGAGGAAAGGCCAGTATCTATATTGGACGGAAGAGAGAAAGTACTCAAGAATAAGACTATTAAGTTAGTCCGTGTTGCTTGGGGTCATCACTCTTTTGGTGAGTCAACTTGGAAATGTGAGGATGATATCCGATCGTGATATCCACACCTGTTTGACTCATGCGGTATAATATCTTTCTTATGCCTTATGCTCTTAACTCCTTCCTTGCATGAATGATTGCTTGATTAATTGCTAGTCCTAGATTTCATGTGGTTAGTGTAGCTTACCCCGACAATTCTAGCCTCTTGATTAAATTCTGAGGACGAAATTCTTTTAAGCTGGGTAGAGTTGTCACTCCCGTTTTCCCGTTATACGTATTTTTATTATACGTGTACGGATTTCTGATATTTGTCAGGTGGATCATAGTTAGACTTGTCTTGCTTAGCCTAGTCTTGGTTTAATCTTGACTTGGTTTATTTTGGTTTGGTTCAACATGTTGGCTTGGTTTGGTTTGAGATGGTTTGGGCTTAATATATAAGTCAACCCCTCTCTCTCTCCTTCATTTATTTCTCACAACTTCTCCATCTTCTTCATTTACTCCTCTCCACCTACACCCAAGAGCCCTAGGCAAGTGCAACTTGCTTCATGATGGATCTCAAGTTTTATTGTTCCATTCTCTTCTTTACATGATTATAAGCCACTTTAGAACATGGAGTTTTTGATTTTTATGGGTGGATTCTTGTAGATCTAAGTTTGATGTATTTTCAGTTTTTTGTGGTTTTGATATATTAAACTTGCTTGTTTTCAAAAACTAGTTATTCCATGTTGCAGAGAATTTCGTTCTACCCCATTTTGACCTTTGAAAGTCCTAATTTGGAGTTATTTTGACCAAATTATGGTCATTTGAAGTTCATGGGTTCAACCAAGCATTTTTATGCTGGTTGGAGAAGATGAACAGTGGCACAACCTGGCACTGCCGCAACCTGGCACTGCGCGCAACCTAGAACTGCCCGTAACCTGGTACTGTCGCAACCTGGCACTGCCGCAACCTGGCACTGCGTGCAACCTGGCACTGCCGCAACCTGGTACTTCCGCAACCTGGCACTGCGACAACCTGGCACTGCGCGCAACCTTGCACTGCCGCAACCTGGCACTGTCGCAACCTGGCACTGCGCGCAACCTGCCACTGTCGTAACCTGGCACTGCCGCAACCTAGCTTGGTGCAACCTAGCTTGGCACAACCTAGCTTGGCACAACCTGCTTGGTACAACCTAGCTTGGCACAACCTAGCTTGGCACAACCTAGCTTGGCACAATCTAGCTTGGCACAACCTAGCTTGGCACAACCTGGTTTGGCACACTCTTGATAAGTAACAAGTAACTTGATATGACATGTATAATCTAGATAGTGGTCCGTCGAGGCTCACTCCTGACAAGCAATCCTGACAAGTAACAAGTAACCTGACATGGCATGATAATCTTGAACGCTGTTGCGACAGCTATCCTGACTTGCTAAGTAACTCTTATCTTGACACCGTGGTTGATTTTCTCGATTTTGCCTGTATAAGCTACCTGTCTCATCTTGCTTCATGTCTAGGACATGAATTCCTGGTTACCACGGTCAGGATTTCATTATGAATCTGACTAGGTTAATGACTAGATTGATCAAGTAGTTCATACAGAGAGATTTTTCCAGTTACAGGCGATCCCGTTATCCCGGCCACACCAGAAGGACTTGTAGCCTGCCGACGAGTAGGGCACATTTTCAGCTCACTGTCATGTGGGGCACTTCTTGAAAGCTTAAGTACTGAAAGTACACCAGTAAGCTTGATAACTCTTGTAACTCTAATAAATCCCTCGCCTGGATAACTTGGATAGCTGCAGGGCTTGTGGCTGCGGGAACATCTCATTGCATCTTGCTAGTAACTAGGCTTATGATAACCCTAGTTAGTTAAAGTATCAAGCCGTACTCTTTGCTTGGCCATGAATGATGGATGTAGTCCAGTCTAGTCTTGTCTAATTGATGCCAGTTTATGATTACTTTAGCACATGCTTTACTCTTTTCGATAATTGGTTGGGGACTAAGCTCTGTTCAGGTGAAGGGTTACAACCTCGGTCCTTGTTAGGTTTACAGGTTGTAACTTGGCTACCGAAATAGTCCCTTAGTTGTCTTATCGTTTATCACCTTGTTTTCTCTAACTCATGTCTTTTATTACCATTTATGTTCCCATGTGCTAATATGCTGGTTTTAGTTCTTAAGTGAAGCCTTCCTTGTGGCACTCGCTCTTTCTGGGGTCTGACCCATCTGGTTTTATATGGCCAGATTTTGGAGTAGGATTAGAGGATCCTCCAACCTTCCAGCCAGATGGTGACCACTAGGCGCAACTCTAGCAACGAGTGGGTTCTTATTTTGCTCTCCCACTCTCTTGTAAAAATATTCTTTTGAGGCGTTTAGCTGCCGAGCAAGTGTTAGCTCGTTTGCAACTTTACTTATTGTCTGCCTACGGGCTATAACATGATTGACAAATCCTAGGGTTGGTCATGTATGACTAAAACTCTTGCTAGTCTTCACATTTTGTATGACTAGCTTCATGATCATCTGAATATGTAATGTTTGGGACGCCGTACTTTATATGTCTGATGATCTAACATCTTGTAACATTTACTAGCTTGAGATTGAGACACTAGGCTTGTTCATGACCATAAGAGACTGTTGGCTTGTAGATAAACCCTCATGCATCTAGATAGCCGTGACCGTATATCGAGGTGGATTATACTTCAATGTACGTAGCTAGCTGTGTCTGTCCCCCGCACTCCAGTATCGATGGATAAAGGAAAATTGAAAGAGGTAAAGTTTGATAAGTCCCTGAAAAAAACAATTCTTTCGAACTTGACAAACCTCCTAATTTTGATATATTGGCACAACTTGCCAATGCTTCCGCTCGAATATCCATTTTTTAGTTGCTCCGGCTCTCTAAAGACACTCAACGCATTGGGTGAAATATTGCAGCATGCTGACTAATATTTGTCGTATATTAAAGAGCCTGAAAGCGATCCAATATCTTGTCCCCATTGTCACAACGTGACTAAAAATATTCCCAACACCACCTTCACACAAGAAGATATGTTGTTGAAGAACAAGTGTCATGATAGACCCATGTACTATACAGGGTACATCAGAGCTTATAAGGTGGATCGTATCCATATTGATCCTGGCTCTTTAGTCAGTGTCATTCCTCGAAGACTGCTCCAGATATTGGGGATCCCGATGCACAAGCGATCATCTAATACCACCACTATTACCGACTTTAATGTCGCAGAGCCATCCGCTAGGGAAGATCCGTCTCAAATGTCAGACCGGTAATCTCCAAACTGAGGTTACTTGCTATGTTATTGGTGCCAATGTATCCTACAATGTCTTATTGGGACAACCATGGATTCATAAAAATCTTCTTATGCCATTCACTCTTTACCAATATTTCAAGTATGTAAATGAAGAAGGGCAGGTTTGTATAGAATTTGCGAATGTCGAACCTTTTAAAGGTGTCGAAGTATATTTTTCTGATGCCATGCTGTATAAACCATTAGATCAGAGACCATCCGACGATGAACCATCAGACTTAGCTGTCGATAAGGGGGTTGACACTAATAGTAAGCTGGAAGAAGCATCCATTGAACCGACTTCGAAGGAACACTTTGCTATCTATTTGAAGGAACCTGTGTGGAAAGAGGTTGTTCAAGAGCCTCTGGCTATATATTTGAAAGGTTATGTATGGAAAGAACCGTTACAGCGTTGTTGATCGTCAACTTGCCCAAGATCCCAAATAAAGGCAAATTGTCAGAACTCTACATGAAGCTCATAATGGGGCTAGCAAACCTTTGGCCATTAATCTGCGCAAGAACAAAATAAACATGAAGGCTGAGCCGCCTTTGGTGTAATCCCCCAAATTTTTGGAGGATTTTTTTCGTTATATTTTAATACATAAATATTTTATTTTTTTAATTGTTTGTAAAAATATATATATATTAGTGGTATTATGTAGTCCCTCCTAATGGTACTATAACCTTGCTTAGTTATTTTTGTACAAATTTTTATTATATTTTAATTACTATTACCTTATTATCATTAATTAATATTAATTTTAGTTGTTCCAAGCCGATTGTTAATTTAATAGTAGGCAATAACTATTATAAATATGTGCAAATATATATTGGTAAGGTTTTAGAAAATATTTTATATTTTTAGTATTTATTTAAAATTTTTATTTGATTTTTATGAGTATTATGTGAATTATTAAGGGTTTGAAAAAAAAGAAAAAAGAAAAAAAAGAAAGAAATATATTTATAAACGGAGTGCACTGTTCCTGTAGGAACAGTGCTGTCAATTCCCGACCTGGGAATTTAGCCGAGGAATAGCGTTAGAAAAAAAAAAAATAAAAAAAAAAATGAAGCCGGCCCAGCCACTGGGCCAGGCCGTAACACCCCAGCCCGCCGGAGCTAGAGCAACCGCTCACCCCAAATTACAACCAGGGAGCTGAGCCCGCACCCAAGCGAACCCTCCCCAACCCGACTATAAGCAGAGTAGCAGCTATATAACGAGCGCAAGAACCTCTCCGAAACCCTATCTCCTCCACACCCTACCCCCTCGAGATCGACTCCAGCGTGACCCTCACCCTCCGGCGCCGCCATCCTACCGTCGACGACCGACCGCCGTCGCCTGAGCGCTACAGGGCCGACCCGAAAACAGGGATACTTCGTTTTACTCGACCGCAGGTGTGCTACTTCCCCTTCTTCGTTCTTCCATCATACTCCGCTATTTTTGATTTCGTCGAAACCTACATAGAGCCTATCTAACCCTCTCTAAACCCCTCTGGATAGAATCTAGTAAACCCTAGCATATTGCCCGGGAAATCGATTGAAACTTCCTGAGAAAACTGTTGGAACATGACAGTTTTAGACTGTTTCAAAACCTAACTTGGAAGCCGACTTTCGACCCGTATACTGAGGGTTTCATCGAACCAACTGAGAACAGGGAAACACAACATATACGGGATTGAAACGCACTTGTTAGATTTATTTTTCAGTAATTGTACAGAAAGATAATTGACGTTAAATATTCAAGAAAACCTGTTTTTAAAACTAGAAATTTTAGAAAACTTTTCTGATACGGCGTACGCCCCGACAAACCGGGCGACGTGGTCGCGCACTATACGCATCGAAAGGCGCGTATGGATGTTGCCGACGTGTGGGAACTGACGGAACTCGATTTCGTTGTGTGTGCGCGACGAAATCAATGCGTATCCGTCGAGATACCCCCGTATCGACGCTTTACAAACTAGCCCATAACTTCGTGCACGTTCGTTGGATCGATGCGAAACTTGTGCCATCAGGACCGTATCGATTTTTTGGTCCTGTATGCCAAGTTTTGTCCGATTCTGAGAAGGTTGATCAGAACGCCAAAATTGGCGGGCCCGCAACCCGCTCTAACGGGCGAATTTGTGCACAGCCCACCAGAATCCAACTTTGGACATACGGTTGGGTTCGTCTCCTCAAAGCGGCTCTGTAGACATATAGTTTGACGACTTTAGAGACCGTAGGTTCTGGCACGCATTTTGGTGCAAAATGGGTCCAACGGCGGACATCGTTTTGATTCGAAATCACGATTCTGCCCCTGTTCCAGAATTGTTTTGGACAGGCATTTCCTATGTATTTCTTTTATGCCAAATCTGTTCGTGATGTTTATTTCAGCATCCGAGGTTGTTCGTAGAAGTTGGCTTTCATTGCTTCCCCATTTTGACGATTTGAGTCATCCGGCGTCGCCATTTTGCACACTACTCCCAGGCAAGATACCTTGCCATTTGCTGTTTATTTATTTTAGCTCATATTTCATGCATTATTTATTTTCTTTATGCAAAATAAACTGTGATACATGGCATAACTGTTAGAACATACTGTTCATTTATATTTCCTGCTGTGTATTATTTTTCTTACAAAATTAAACCTAGATTTAAGGGACCACCTTGTGTGTTGCATTCATTGTCCTTGACACGTTGTAAACACGAAGTTGTGTGTCGCATGTAGAACACGAAAGTGTGTGATTGGCTGGCCACCGGTACGTACAAGCCGTGCGATAGGAATAACCGCTAATAGAGGTTGCATGCTAGTTTGATTTAGCGGTTATAGTGGTTTGTGTTGTGGATACAACACAGTAGGCATTGGGCGGGGAGGACAATTCCTTAGCGTATGGGCTTCGATGCACTTCCCTTGTGACCCGGACTCTCCGCTGGAGATACGGGGTTGATGACCCATGATTACTGATGGGGCCTCCGGTGCCCAAGGGGGACTACGCCGATCCTATTCAGCCAGGGCCCATGCGTAGGAAGGATTGTTCTTAACTACATATCACATAGAATAGTAGGCTACCCTTATCCGTTAGGTACGAGTACTCTTGGTTTGGGTATTTGTATCTGACCGTGGCTTGGAACAATAACTTGTCGCGGATTAGTTTGCCACATCTTGTCATTGTTTGGTTGTAGGTGTGGCTTACTACTCCGATGAGAAGGTATTGAACCTTGTTGGGGTCCGGATACCATATTGGATTCATGGCATGGAAAGGTACGTCACCGTGAATTAGTTTAGCATCTCCTGTCCTTGTTTGGTTGGAAGGATGGTACGCTCGTTCAGTAGGTGCGTATTAGACCATGTTATAATTCAATTTACTTATTTATTTGAGCAGTATTTATTCAGTTTATGTGGCATGTTCTTTTTGTATCTTGTTACGTCCCTCTGAGGACCTGGTGATCTCTCCAGATATAGGTGTGCAGGACTTTCCGCAGGAGTATGGTTCCGCTATAGACTCATCCTTCACGTTCGAGCGAGTTGTACCTTCTGATCACAGCTGTTCCTATTGGGTCGAGGAGCCTATTTAGTCATCATCACTTATTTTATTTATCTTAGAGGTTGGACTCTATTTCCTTTCAGTTCATTCTAGTGCCGGTAGTGGATTTGTCTCCGCCCGGTCAACAGCTATATTTTGACATTTACTTTGATTCATGAGTTACCATTTTCTTTATATTTACTGTGGATGAGATTTAGCTTTTACCTGTGACTGTCTGTTATTATTATTCACAAAACAGCTTATGTGTATATTCGAGATTTCCATATATTGGAGTATATCTCGTATATATACAGCTGGCATGCTACGTTCCTAGTCCTACGTATTTTGGGACTGGGGCGTTACATTTGGTAATTGATTTATGATCAACTAAGAAAGAGGAGCCTTTGGTAATCGATCTCCGATCAACCAAGAAAGATGAGCCTTTGGTAATCGATCTCCGATCAACCAAGAAAGATGAGCCTTTGGTGATTGATTTGAGGACTAAGAAAGAAGACCCTTTAGTGATTGACCTCCGTAGAGACATGTGCCCCGTTCAGCCAGACGAACCTTTTGTGTTTGATCTGACTCATGTTGTGAATGCTGTAAGAGTAGATATTGTAAATAAACTACCACGTTTCAAACTTTCTGAGGATGCTATCCCAGAAGAAGAAATTCTGTACATTCCTAATAAAAGCTGCTTTTGATTATTTTGGTGTCCCTAAGACTAGTCTAGAAACTATAGAATCTATGTGTTCACTTATAAAGGATATAAAGTTATCAATACCCATGTTTGTATTTTCTAGAACTAGTACTCCCTGTCTGCCATACAAAGATTCATATTTTGAAGTACCAACCAGGTGGGTCAGCGATACACCAATTATTGTTGGCCGAGATGAAGCTCATAAAGAGTCTTTGGTTGAAGATCCTGAACCAGATACTGAAAGGATGCAACTCTATAGTTATACTCCTCAAGCTCTTCAGATGATCCAAGGAATGTAATATGATTTGGAAGCACAACGAGGTTTAAAATTTGGAAAAGGTCATAGGTTACCTCTGTGCATTCCAACTCCCAAGGGTAATCCATAGGATTATTATCACCATACTCGTTGTGGTTTAGGGTATGTAAGTCCTCTTTCTTCTTCGACATCCTCAGAAGAGGAGAGTGACACACATTCTCATTCTTCTGATTCTTCAGTGTGGGATTCAGATCACAGTATTGGTGCAATATTTAGAGATGTTTTCTCAGCCTACATGGTATATGTCGATCAAGATGATGATGATCTTGTTATTGAGCCTTTTGAAGTCGATCCTTGGGCTCAGCAGCTTGAGACATAGTGGAAAATACGGTTTGAACAACGGAAGCCTCCTACTGAAGTTGACGTTAGAAAATTTAGGATCACCTAAACCTATATTTATCAGCAAAAGTCTATCTGAGGAAGATCAACACTCTTCTACAACTCATTAAAGAATACATTGATGTATTTGCTTGGAGTTACGATGATATGCCCTGACCCGATATAAGAATTAGATGCACCGCCTCAATATACTTTCTAATGCTAAGCCAGTGAAGCAGCATCAACAGCATTTTCGTCGAGACATTATGAAAGCTATTGAAACTAAAGCCAAGAAGCTCATAGATAGTAGTTTTGTCCGTGAAGAACAACATCCTGATTGGGTTGCTAATATTGTCCTAGTCATAAAAAAGAAGGGAAATATCCGAGTATGTATTGATTACCACGATATTAATAAAGCTTGTCCAAAGGATGAATTTTTTCTTCTGAACACGGACGTTATGATTGACAACACTTGTGGCTTTGAATGTACGTCTTTTTATGGACGGATTTTTAGGCTACAATCAAATTAAAATGTTTTCCGATGATGAGTGTAACATTCCAGTCCCAAAATACTTAGGGCTAAGTACATAAACATGCTAGCTATATACATACGAAGTATACTCCAATGTCTGGAACCCCGTATGTATACATATGCTGTAAAATGCAGTAAACCATGATAACTAAATCTCATCCACAACAATAAAGAATAATATTAAATTCAACTCAAGAATTTGTCATTTATACATGTAGTTGGGCGGAGACAAATCTACTACCAAAAAATTTAAATGAAAGAAGATATAAAAGGAAATGATAAAAAAATAGCAAGACGAACCAAGAGCAATCATCCTCGAAGAAATGAAGAAGATCGCGGCCTTGGCTAGAACACCTGCGAAAAGTCATAAAGCATACACCTAGAGAGCTAACCAGGTCCTCAGAGGGACGTAAGAAGATATATAAAGAACATGCCATATAATCTGTGATATATAATAGAGACTAAAAGGGGATGCATGCAATAGGGTGCCTACCAATTATACAGTAAAAATACAGTTAAGAACAAACCTTCAACGCATGGGCACTCTGGCTCCGGTGCAGGAACTCAGGTATGGTCCCATCAGGATACCAGGGACCTCAAAACATAACATTCCTCGAATGTCAGAGGCCAGCAGAAAATCAGGTATCAGGATCCAGGACCGTATCTCCAGTGGAGATAACCGGCAATAATAGGAAAGTGCATACGTGGCCCATATGTTAAGGAACTATTCTCCCCACCCAATGCCTAGTAGGGTCACATCCATGACTCATAGAAACCTATAGTAACTGCCAAGTCTACTAGCATGCAATTCTATTGACAGTTACTCCTAACTGTCGTACGCCTTATACGTATCGGTGGGCGACCGACTACGCGAGTACATATCCTACATGTGACTCACATCACATGATAAAGTATGTGTCAAGGCCGCATGAGATATACCAATACCTCATCAACAAAGGGGTGGTCACTAGACTAAGTCAATGCAAGAAAAATAAATAAAAGTGAGAAAAACGACCAACAAAGTCGCTTGCACCCAAGTGTGACTTGGACGCACGGTTTTATAATATCAACAAATAAGAAATACTGAAAATAACAACTAAAAATAAGAATATATAAATCACAGAGTAAGGTGGCAAGGTATCTTACCTGATTCCGTGCTGTGAATATGAAACACCGCTCCCGCGTCTACGCCTCCGGAACCCGACGCTCCTAGATAATTAATTAACTAGATTAAGTCACTACTAACGAAACATATGATACGACTTAATTATTCAAAGTATTGTGTTAAAATTGTATTCGATCTCTTGTGGAACCATTTAGATCCATACAATCACATACAGGTTCCACGAGACATCGAAACACAGTTTTAGGGTTTCTAACTTTTAATTAGTCGGTTATGTCCCTACTTCAATAACATACTTAAAAATTGTATAAAAATCATAAAAATAATATTGAAACTAATTTTCCACAGATTTATCTCTGAAATTCCAGAATTAATATTTCTAAAGACATTTATGACTGGTTGATTACTAAGTCAGCTAGTCTACCCGAAACTCGTCCGGAACATAGTTAATGACTCAAAATTAATAAAATAACTAAAAATATATTTTAAAAAGTAATAAAATACTTTATTTCACAGAATAATATTAGAGGTACAATGGTTGAGTTATACTACAAGTTTGGGGACATTCTAGGTCAGTCGGTTACCCGAAATTAGCTAGTTTTGACCTATAATTTTTCCGACCAGATTTGAGTTGCTAAAATCGTGGAAAAAATACTAAAAAAAAAATCCTACTTTATGTATATAAACACACATAAAATTCAGTTTCGAGAATAGGCACCAATAACTCATAGTTCCTTCACAATGGGGTTAATTTTGATCCTACCGAAACATAAATATTACGCCTATATTTCATGAAACCTTTATGGATGATTATACATAGTAAAAGCCATCAAAATATTATTTCTACAGATTTAATAACATATCTTCTACAAAATTTTAGTAAGGGTTTGAGATGGAAAGATTTGGATTTCTTACTAAAGGTCCGTGCTAGAGAGGTTGTGACGACTTCTCATCGACAAAGCTCCAACCTTTTTCGCTATCCTTGCTTGCTAATCCTCTTTTGGTGAGTATGGAAGGGTTGGAAATGGCTATAGATGGTTGGATGAAAAAGATGGAGTTTTTAGGGTTTGTTTTGAGGGGTTTGGGGGATGTATGGTGGAGGAGAAGAAATGATGGAGAGATGTACAATAGGGGAGATGATATATGGAGGCTATGGAGGGAGAAGTGCAGCCGAAAATATGGAGAGGGAAAGGGGTGGTCGGCTATGGAGGTGGAAAGAAAGGAGGAATTAAGTTAGGGTTAGGGTTTGGGCTAAGTTGATGTATATATGTGGGCTTTATTAGGTTGCATGTATGAAAAGGAGTGGGAATCCTTTTCCTATGGAGTGTTTGGCCATGGGGGGGTTGCTTGGCCGAAATCTATGGTGGGGGTCCACTATGGCATGATTTGGTTGCTTGGTGAGTTGGCTAATTGATTCGATTGAGGATTTAAAATAACCTTTCCTAATAAAGAACTAATTAATTCTATCTATGAAATTCAATCCAAATCTGAATTAAATACAAATATATGTAATTATTAATATTTATTAATGCCCCATAAGCCTACATAGGGTTGGGTCTGACTTGGAAGAGGTTTGGGAAGGTTTGGTGCAACCAGGTCTCCTAAAAAGTCGTAAAGGCTTTCTTAACTAATTAATTAAATAAAAATATAACTTGTGCCATAATTTGAATGGTTAACATGCAAGAGACTAAGTATGATCATGGCATTCCTAACATGGCTAGCATGCTAGTTAAAGCACCCGACTATGCTAGGCATGCCATACTTTCTAGTCGTCTTGCATATTCAAACTCAACTATGACTATAGTCCTTTTATGTAATATAAATAAGATAAAAGTAATTTAGAATTAAATAAAATCCAAAATAATTAAATTCAAATATTCTTTTAAATTTTTGAGGGGTTTTACATCCTACCCAACTTATGACAATTTCGTCCTTAAAATTAAAAATAATTATAATATCAAGAATGCGAGATTTTGTACGGAGGGAGAGTAGGTACGTCAAATCGTAGCTCAATTTTTGAAAGGATGGAGGGGTGGTTGTCATAGGAATCCCAATTGACCTCATATTCTACAAGATGGGGTATGCTTCCTTCCAGACTCTACCCAACTTATAGAAGTTGGCCATCCGTAAAGATCGTCGTCATTACAAGACTTTGAGGAGGACAATTTCTAGGGAGGGGCATGAGAATAATGGACACTTCTGACCGCAGCCTTGGATTCTAAATGAGTCTCGATAACACCATAATGTACTTGGTCAATAACAACTATAAGAAAGTTACTACAATCAAATATTGTCACTCTAGGGGTCATGCTTCTGACAAGCTGGTAGCGACCTCTTGTTTGAATATACCAAGGTGTGTCGGTTCAGAATGATTCATTCTACGTCTAACATGGAAAACTAAGAAGTGAGCTAGAAAACTTAGGGAAGAAGAATTTATGGCCAAGTGATGAGAATCGATGATAATTAAAGAACCCAGGCTATAGAATATGATTAGGCAAGTGTTTTGAAAACTATAAGTCATAACGACTAATATGTGTGGGCTGATGTTTGGTATTGTGTAGGAGGCATGCGCTTGCTTGTTGTAAGGCATATGCATAGGTGTGCTACGTCTTGCATAGATCTTGTGTATTCAGTTTAGTTAAGGGAATGTGTCGATATTTGTACGAGTGAAATCGAATAGATCGAATTTGGGTCTCTATGGTTTGTTTTGAGGAAACAATGTGTCATACACGTGGTGTAATTTAAATGGAGCATTGGAATGTTTGTTTGTGTGGGACATGTATGTCATGTGAGTAGCATGACTAGTCTAGTTCGTGAGTGTGAACTATGTCGAAAGGAAAAGGCTAGTGTTGTGCTTCAATTATCAAAATCACGGTCGAGGGTATCAAATGATACGAATATGGGTCGACGTTATGAACCATTGAATTATTAGTCGAATTGGAGCCAATCATTTCCAACCACTTGCTAATTCCAAAATCTTATGTTTCTTAAATAGTCTTGTGATCTATTTGCCTCAAAATTTTGATCTTGATTTAAACAAAAACGATTCTATGATTGACTTGAAGAATTTAGGTTGTAATCTGTTACCGTAGTTATCTAAACGTACGAGCAAAGGGATATAAAATGCAAAATAAAAGATCGTTTCATAAATTCCAAACAGACGGAAGAACGGTCACGACTGTAATCCCATCCTGAGAGGAAGAGTATAATAAGTTCAATGTTCTACCCAACTTATAGAAGTTGGTTAATCACGGAAAGCACAGTAATAGGGCTTCTAAGAAGGTCAAATTTCAAGGAGGTATATGGAAGTATGAGGTATTTCCAATAATAGTCTTAGACTCTATAGGAAGTTTAGGTATTATCTATTTAATATGGCCCATATATTAACTATGTTTGGTCAAGACAGTATGAGGTCTTGGTCAAGTATATCCTGAAGCAAGTTGGTACCGAGAGATGCATAACATAGGCTACGAAGAGATGCAATTACGAAATCTATGGAAGGAGAATTAGTGAGCCAAGAGGTGGGACCTACATAATAGGAGTGAGGGCCTATTTCATCAAGTTTGGTTTTATCGTCCCAATATGGCAATGGGCTATGATGGGTTTAACTGAGTCTCAATAGGTTCCCTAATTGGACTTCAATCTTTGATTGCATGAACTTTAGATTTTAATCTATAGTGGCTGGACAAAATTTCGTGGAATTTTAAACCATCCCTATTAGGTTAGGGTAATGTAGAATAGGCTCAAATTCAAGTGGTTGGGCAAATTTCCCGTCGGGTTGGTAGAATAGGTTCTGTAAGTCATGAGATGCGCCTTCCGTGACTTTTGTATTTAAATAGCACACGAGGCCTCTATTGAGTGGCATGTGCGTAGAGGGCTTTGAGTAGATCACAACTATATATTAGGCCAAAAGATTTGAGTCAAGGTTGGATCTCTAACTGCAGTCAGAAAGTACATCGGTGTTATGGTAAGGGTTATCGCTAGTCCCTTTTGACCTGAAAGTCGTATCATAATAATAGAGTGCAAGAAGTGTTTGAGTGGGACATGATATGTCTACTTGAAGGTGGACTCGTTTAAGTTTTGCATATAAATTTTGTTGGAAGGTAACAACTAGTATTATACTCCAAATATCAAAGTCACGGTAAAGGACACCAAAAGATCTAAAAAGAAAGTGGGAGTTCACGAGTCACTAATTTATTATCCTAGTGAGAACCAATTTATCTCAATCAATCGGTGATCCCCTAATTCCTAAAAGTAAGACTGGCTTACAATCTATTCATTCTAGAGACCAGGACATGGTTTTAGGAATAATAAGGTTAGGAATATTTGAGTCACGACATCGTACCTTGACATTTGGTAATAATAATTCACGATGTGATCGATAACATGATAGGGTAGTTGTGAATCAGTTTCGAGGATCATACCCCGAGTCCTAATAAAAAAAAATGATTGCGTACAGTGGTACCTGAGTCGATAAGATGGAATGACCCGCTTGTCCATGGTATACGAGAGTCTATCGGTGGGATAACGAACTCTAAAGCACGTCATGGAAAAGATCTCTAACTACTAAGTCGTGAATTTCTATTTGTGTCAAACCTGACAGACTATAGTCACAAGGGTTCTAGAGGTATTGAATGTAGTGCTTATGCATCACTTGTTGATTACTAATACAACATAATAATGGGGCATCATGCTACAGATTTTGGCTAAGCTGGTGAATGTGTTGTTCTAATACTAAGTCACTTATTTGATAATAGAATTTGTACCTAGAGTAACATCTGCTGAATCTCTAATCTTGGAATAGGTGTCTACCATAGTCCTTGTAAAGCTTGTCCTTGTTTTTGTCTATTCTTCTCTGTCTAAACTGTGGGGGCCTAGTTAAGTAAGGTTTGAGTTAAGGTATACAGGTTGCTAGTTAAGCCAAGAATCAAGATGAATATTTGGAGACTCACAATAATTGATTCCTAGAGATTAGATAGTCTCCTAGGTTTATGGTCTACCCAAGGGTAAGATCTTACTCATTTTTCAAGCTCAAATGACTAAAAGGTTACGATATTAGTATTAGGGTCGAGGGAAGGACGAGCAACTTTAGGCAAGGTTGTAGTTATATGGCTTGGCCGATGGTTGCTATACTTGTGCATATAACTACCATAGCCATGGGGATACTCTGTATCTATCTATCAAATACGAGTGTTCGTCTTTCCAATAAGTGAACGATAAAAGAAATAAAGAGTTCAATAAGGATGTCATTCAATACAATTACGTGATTCAAAGGCGAATGTGTAATTCAAGAGGAATTGTCAATGCAGTCGTGGATGAGATCCTAGATACCTCTATATCTCAATCCACGTAGGATAATCATATGAAGAGTGAACCAAGTGCACTATGGTTGATCAGACCCTAATATATTGATTCTAATTAGACAGTATGCTTGTGGGCGTCCCCAGTATACATATGTCCTGAACAAGCTTGACAAAGAATAAGCTTGCAAAACTAGGCTATAAATAGCGTCGTCATTCATGGTAGTTTAAAGTATAAGTACGGGAGAATACGTTGAAAGTATTAATAAATAGTTTGAGTTTCACAAGGATCTAAGTCTTATCCGGTGTGCTTGCGTATACAGTCGTCCTACTGGTTCTTGTATCAAGCCTTGGTTGACCAATGCGTATGGGCTACAAAATCTCTATATTCTAGGTAAACATCTCTCCTACACTAGCATATATTCATCATCACTCTGTTACACTTTAATACTAGGTTACAAGGTTACGGGTGGTAGATTGTAGTCATACTACTCAACTTATAAAGTCAACTAATAGAGTAACTGAAGAATATAACATGTATACTCGTATGAGTTATCTCCTAACCTCCCTATTCAGCACAAAAGAAGATAAGATTTACAGTAAAAGGAATCAAGCAGAAGGAAGTCAAGGTAATCAGATGAGAGTTCGAGATTTGGAATCGAGGGAGGAAGTTAAGCTTGTGGATGAGATTCCTATATCCTAATCCTATATGCAGGATCACATCAGTACAGTAACGTAACCGAGGTGACAAACTCGACCTGCATGGGCCACCACAAAAATATATAACACCCCAGTCCCAAAATACTTAGGACTAAGTACGTAAACATGCCAGCTGTATACATACGAAGTATACTCCAATGTATGGAACCCCGTATGTATACATAAGCTATAAAATGCAGTAAACCATGATAACTAAATCTCATCCACAACAATAAAGAATAATATTATAATCAACTCAAGAATTTGTTATTTATACATGTAGTTGGGCGGAGACAAATCCATTACCAACCAATTTAAATGAAAGAAGATATAAAAGGAAATGAAAAAAAATGGCAAGACGAACTAAGAGCGATCATCCTCGAAAAAATGGAGAAGATCACGGCCTTGGCTAGAACACCTGCGAAAAGTCACAAAGCACACACCTAGAGAGATAACCAGGTCCTCAGAGGGACGTAACAAGATACAGAAAGAACATGCCATATAATCTGTGATATATAATAGAGACTAAAAGGGGATGCATGCAATAGGGTGTCTACCAATTCTACAGTAAAAATACAGTTAAGAACAAACCTTCAACGCATGGGCACTCTGGCTCAGGTGTAAGAACTCAGGTATGGTCCCATCAAGATACTAGGGACCTCAAAGCATAATATTCCTCGAATGTCAGAGGCCAGCAGGAAATCAGGTATCAGGATCCAGGACCGTATCTCTAGTAGAGATAACCGACAATAATAGAAAAGTGCATACGTGGCCCATACGTTAAGGAACTATTCTCCCCACCCAATGCCTAGCAGGGTCACATCCATGACTCATAGAAACCTCTAGTAACTGCCAAGTCTACTAGCATGCAATTTTATTGGCATTTATTCCTAACCGTCGTACGCCTCATACGTATCGGTAGACGGCCGACTACGCGAGTACGTGTCCTACATGTGACTAACATCACATGATAAAGTATGTGTCAAGGCCGCATGAGATATACCAATATCTCATCAACAAAGGGGTGGTCACTAGACTAAGTCAATACAAGAAAAATAAATAAAAACGAGAAAAATGACCGACAAAGTCGCTTGCACCCAAGTGTGACTTGGACGCACGATTTTATAATATCAATAAATAAGAAATACTGAAAATAACAACTGAAAATAACAACTGAAAATAAGAATATATAAATCATAGAGTAAGGTGGCAAGATATCTTGTCTGATTCTTTGCTGTGAAACATACGATACGACTTAATTAGTCAAAGTATTGTGTGAACCCGACGCTCCCGCATCCACGTCTCCGGAACCCGACGCTCCTAGATAATTAATTAACTAGATTAAGTCACTACTTACGAAACATACGATACGACTTAATTAGTCAAAGTATTGTGTGAAAATTATATTCGATCTCTCGTGGAACCATTTAGATCCATACAATCACACACAGGTTCCACGAGACATCGAAACCCAGTTTTAGGGTTTCTAACTTTTAATTAGTCGGTTATGTCCCTACTTCAATAACATACTTAAAAATCATATAAAAATCATAAAAATAATATTTCAACTAATTTTCTACAGATTTATCTCTGAAATTCCAGAATTAATATTTCTAAAGACATTTATGACTGGTTGATTATTAAGTCAGCTAGTCTACCCGAAACTCGTCCGGAACTTAGTTAATGACTCAAAATTGCTAAAATAACTAAAAATAAATTTTAGACAGAAATAAAATACTTTATTTCATAGAATAATATCAGAGGTACATGGATTGAGTTATACTACAAGTTTGGGACATTCTAGGTCAGCCGGTTACCCAAAATTAGCTAGTTTTGACCTATAATTTTTTCGACCAGATTTGTGTTGCTAAAATTGTGAAAAATTACTAAAAAAAAAATCCTAATTTATGTATATGAACACACATAAAATTCAGTTTCGAGAATAGGCACCAATAACTCAAAGTTCCTTCACAATGGGGTTAATTTTTATCCTACCGAAACATGAATATTATGCCTATATTTCATGAAACCTTTATGGATGATTATACATAACAAAAGCCATCAAAATATAATTTCTACAGATTTAATAATATATTTTCTACAGAATTTTAGTAAGGGTTTGAGATGGAAAGATTTGGATTTCTTACTAAAGGTCCGTGCTAGAGAGGTTGTGACGACTTCTCCTCGACAAAGCTCCAACCTTTCTCGCTATCTTTGTTTGCTAATCCTCTTTTGGTGAGTATGGAAGGGTTGGCAATGGCTATAGATGGTTGGATGGAGAAGATGGAGTTTTTAGGGTTTGTTTTGAGGGGTTTGGGGGATGTATGGTGGAGGAGATGAGTTTTTGTGAAGGATGGAGAGATGTGCAATGGAGGAGATGATGTATGGAGGCTATGGGGGGAGAAGTGTTTCCAAAAATATGGAGAGGGAAAGGGGTGGTCATCTATGGAGGTGGAAAGAAAGGAGGAATTAAGTTAGGGTTAGGGTTTGGGCTAAGTTGATGTATATATATGGGCTTTATTTGGTTGCATGCATGAAAAGGAGTGGGAATCCTTTTCCTATGGGGTGTTCGGCCATGGGGGAGGGTTGCTTGGCCAAAATCTATGGTGGAGGTCCACTATGGCATGATTTGGTTGTTTGGTAAGTTGGCTAATTGATTGGATTGAGGATTTAAAATGGCCTTTCCTAATAAAGAACTAATTAATTCTATCTATAAAATTCAATCCAAATCTGAATTAAATACAAATATATGTAATTATTAATATTTATTAATGCCTCACATGCCTACATAGGTTTGGGTCTGGCTTGGAAGTTGTTTGGGAAGGTTTGGTGCAACCGGGTCTCCTAAAAAGTCGAAAAGGCTTTCTTAACTAATTAATTAAATAAAAATATTCTTTTAAATTTTTGAGGGGTTTTACAATGAGAAGCAGACATCATTCCAAACTCTATTGGGAGAATACTTCTATACGATGATGCCCTTTGGTTTAAAGAATGATGGTGCTACATATCAACGTGCCCTGGGCACAATTTTTTATAAACATTTATGAAAAATGGTAGAATTCTACGTAGACAACATTGCAGTTAAAAGCCGTTCAAAGGAGGATCACATCTAAGACTTGAGAATAGTGTTTGAATTGATGTGTGTACATCAGCAGATGAACCCTATAAAGTCATTTTTGGGAGTCTGTAGTGGCAAATTTTCTGGTTTTGTCATAACTTCGAAGGGAATACATATTGACCCCAACAAAGCTAAGGCTAACCTAGAAATGCACCCCCTAAAAAATCAAAGAACTATGAAGTTTATAAGAAAGGTTAGCCTACATATGTAGATTTATTTCAAATCACTATGGACGATGTCAGCCTTTCATTCAGTTGATGAAGAAATGAGTTTCTTTCGTCTGGGATAAAAAATGTCAACCAGCATTCGATGATATTAAAAGTATCTCACCAGTCCTCCAATATTGGTGGCTTCAGTTATAGGTAAATCGTTCTTGCTATATGTTTGCGCAATGGAACATTCTCTTGGGCTGTTGCTAGCTCAAAAGAATAATGAAGGGCATGAACAAGCTATTTATTATTCCAGTCATATGATGGTCGGTGCTGAGCGCAGATATAATCCCGTTGAGAGTGTCATGCTCTAATTTTTGCAATCCAGAAGACATGTCATTATGTAGCTGGACAAACTATCCATGTTATATCCAAGGTCAACCCTCTTAGGGTTCTTATTACTAAACCAAGCACACTTAATTCTCGTCTGGCTACTTGGGAAATATTGTTATCTCCTTATGGACATGGTGTATGTACAGTAGAAAGCAACAAAGGTCAAGCTTTGGCCGAGTTCTTAGCTGCTCACCTAATAGCATAGACTTATAAACTTTATTATGAAATTCTGGATGAAGTGTTCGAGTCTAATACAACAACAGAAGTGTATTTGGAGAATATTCTTTGATGGAGCATCAAAAACAGGTCCAAAAGGCGACATCATAGCATAAGTGGGGGTACTACTGATATCTTCAGATAATCTTGTTATTCATCGTACTTATTCTCTTATAGGGCCATATTCCAATAATGCTGTAGAGTACAATGCTTTATTGATTAGACTATACTTGGCTAAATAGTATAGACTATCTAGAAGCTTATGGCATCTCCAAGCTGATAGTTAGTCAAGTCCGGGGAGAATATGAAGTCTGGCATGAAGACCTTATTCTGTATGATTAAGAAACCCATGAGATAGTTGCTTCTTTTTTGGATTCTTTTTTGAATAGGTGCCTCGATTAGAGAAAACAGAAGCGGATGCTCTTGCTATTTTTGGCAGCGTCACTAACTATTCCAGTCAATTCCCAGGAGTCGATCATAGTGATTGGTCGAGAATTATTTTTTATAAAAAATAATTTAGATGTTCACCAGAGTTATTCAATGACGGTGAATGTTGTTATAAAGATTAAAGATTCCCATTTATGGATTATGCTGTTTATAGGATCTTTCCTGACGATCCAAAGGAGGCTATTTCAATAAAAAGATGTTCTTTTCGTTTCTTCTATGATACATCGACTAAAATATTATATCGAATGTCATATGATGGACTCCTTCTATGATGTTTGTCAGAAGAAGAAGCTAAACAGGCTCTTTGTGAAGCTCATGACGGTACTTGTGGTGCCTATCAACCAGGTCCGAAGTTACAGGACTGACTCTGGCATTTGGGTTATTACTGGCCCACTATGGTGGCTCATGCTATAGATTATGCAAGAAAATACAAGGCATGTCAAATTCATGGTAACTTTATACATCGACCTTCGGAGTTCCTACATTTGACGACTGCATCATGGCCCTTTGAAACTTAGGGAGTGGATGTTATTGGACCTATCATTCCTCCTTCATCTAGAGGACAATAGTTCATCCTAGAAATAACTGATTATTTCTTTAGATGGACAGAAGCTATACCACTTGTCGAAGTAAAGACTTCTAACGTGATTAGTTTTATCAAACATCATGTTATCTTCCGTTTTGGATTACCTCGAAGGACTGACCATGATAATGGCCCACAATTTCTCAGTAATGAATTCTATCGGTTTTGTGAGAAGAACCGAATCCAGAATATAGCTTCTACAGCTACAATCTCGCAGCTAATGGATTAGTTGAAGCCTTTAACAAGACTATTATTAAGTTGCTCAAAAAGTTTGTTTCATCTAATAAACATGACTAGAATGAAAAGCTTGGTAAATTTCTTTAGGCATATCTTACTACAGTACAAACCCCAACCAGTATAGTACCTTTTTCTTTGGTCTACGAAAATGAAGTAGTTCTTCCTTTGGAGATTCAAATACCTTCTCTCAGAATCGCTCTCTCCAATGAATTAACCGCTGAAGACAATGACCGTCTGCGGTTACAAGAATTAGAAGCAGTTGATGAGAAATAACTCATGGCTCAACAACGTATTGAGCTGTATCAAGCCCGCATTTCTAAAGCCTTCGACAAGAAAATAAAGGAGCAAGTTTTTCAAGTCGGCGACCTAGTTCTTTCAGTAAGAAGACCTATGTTGATGACACACAAAAGCAAAGAAAAATTCACAGCTAAATGGGATGGACCTTTTGTTGTCGAATTGGTGTATTCGAATAGAGCATATAGGCTAGCAAAGTCTAATAGAGATTTACTGATGATGCCTATTGATGGAAAATTCTTAAAGAAATATTATGTCTAAACTAAAAATAGACATAGTCTTGTATTCCCAGCAAAGTTTTGTACAATATTTACATCTTCTTTTCTAGATCAATGAGTATCCTACGTGTTAACATTAATATTTCTTCTGCTTCGAACCATTATTTTTTATTCAGATGTTCTGGATAAGTTATGAATAATAGATCCTTAAAAAGTTCTCCAGTGGAATTATCATCAATTCTTACGAAACTTTCTCGTAAGATCATTTCTAAACCTATATTCTTCAACTTTGTTTAAAGCCGTCATTAAAGCCAAGCTGCTTTAAAGACATCTTATTTCAATTCCACAGCTGGAATAGAAATAATCTATTGTCAAATGAATAGTCATGTACATGTCCATATTACCTCTGTATTATTCTACGACATCTACTCTCTATAGAATTTCTATAAATTTGCCAAGTCCATATTACCTCTGAACAAATTTACCACAAAGGAATATTCATGTCCATATTACCTCTGAAATGTTCTGTAGCATCGACTCTCTTTCTCTATATATAGAGTTTTATAAAAAAAATTGTGAAGTCCATATTACCTCTAAGCAAATTTATCTAGGAATATCTATCGAGTCCATATTACCTCTGATATAATTCATGTTCCTGCCTTATTACTTACATGTAGTCGACTGTGCTATAAGTAATAGGTCCACTAAAAATTATTTGCCATGTCCATAATACCTCTGACAAAGTACCTTATTCTATTATCTGTACCTAATATGGTATGCCAAAGATAACAGGTCCACTTAAAATCTATCATGTCCATAATGCCTCTAACAAAATACATTATTCTATTATCTGTACCTAATCTGGTATGTCAAAGATAATAGGTCCACTTAAATATCTATCATATCCATAATACCTCTAGTAGTATTAATTTCATAATCTATTATCTATGCTCAGATCGAGTATGTCACAGATAATAGGTCTACTAAAAGCTACTTGTTATGTTCATGATGCCTCTGATAGTGGCTTTGCGCTTCTAAACTTACTATTTATTCTAGATATATGACAGAAAGTAAATCCATTTGTGGTTTCTTTAAGAAATTTAAAAACTTTTCTTACATGTTGTCCTTAAACAGTGTGCACATGCCAAAGGCGACCAATCCATTTATAATCCTCACTTGTTATCTGATTCAATTGTTAATGAGTCTACATATCAGAGACATGTCACTAAATTGGTGTTCTCCTAGAAATTCTACATGTATACTACCATCTTCCTTCGAGTTACTGAAGGCACATATAAGGATTATCCTTATGCACGGTTTTGTCAAACAAATGTTATGCAACATTTAACAAAAAGGAAATTTTCGTTAATGACAACAAAGGGTTTACAAAAAATTGCTCTGGGCCAAAAGAACCCTAAAACAAAAGACAGAGAAGACAGTTACATCGAAGAATAGTCAGAGTCACTGATCATATCCGCGAGGTCTTGGAGTGTTTGGACACCCGAAGTGTGAAATAGATGGCAAAATGCGTCCACTCCCTCCTGCATCTCCTTCTCTTCTGGGTTCAAGGGAAGAGAAATGAAGTTAGGTGATATTTGCAATGGCTTGACAATGTCATTTAGGGACAAGCCAAGCATATTTAAGAGTTCACCGCCATGACCAACTTAGTATCCGATAGAGTTCTCTTCCTAGATTCACGGGAAGGCATTGGAGATGTCGACCTTTCAGTCGGAGAAGGAGGTATAATTGTGGCAGAACTCACGGTTGACAGTCGGCGAGAAGCAACCATTTCTTTTTCATGAAAGCGCTTGCGAGAAGTCTTCTTTGGTGCCATAATGGGATAATAAGAGAAATGTCGGTTCCTCACTTATATTTATAGAGGGGATTAGTGACTCTTGGTCTGCACTAATTAATGCGTTGGAAAATAAAGCAACTCCTGGAGAAGTGCAAACGACGACAGTTTAATTATGAATAACTTTTTACAAGATAATCATCATACAAGTGAAGCCACATCAAATCTATCATTTTCCCATAAGTGAAGTCCCATGTATCTGATGTATAAACAACACCTGGACTTTATACTTTGACTCGAAAATCTCAAAGATTTTTCAATAATAAAAAAAAATTTGAAAAGGCTGGCAGTATAGCCATGTGCCTCAATGACAAGATCCCTATGTGTTTTGTTAACTTTGGGAACCCGTACGTTCCGGTCATGACAGACTTTATGTGTCTACAGTTATTGGTGGCTATGTTTCTGACAGATTTATATAGCTGAACTCTTTCTACATATTTATGTAGCTGAGATATCTCTACATACTTATGAAGTTTCATCTTCTTAAAGTTTCATGATATTAAAAAATGCCATAATTGTATACAGCAATTTATCTTTGTAAACTTATAAGTCATTTCTTGCTCATCGTCATCATGAAGGCAGTGATTCTTTAGAGTCTAAACAGAATTTATGCGACAAGAGAAAGATTGCATGAAAGGTTAAAGACAAGATTTTATTACAAATCATGATTACATATGATGGAGATCTATTACATCTTTAATTTTCATCTTTAAGTCATGATAATAGTTGATGTAGATCTATTACATTCAGGATATTCTCTTTCAGCTTGTCTCTCTATGCAAACCATAGTATATAGAAAATATTGCACTGGAGGACAATATAAAGAGGGTGAGTACTCCTATAGGTTAGGTACTCTGAACCTTGCATTCTTACGGATGTGCCGAACCTGAGCCGCGTGCATAGCACATCTACTAGAATGGGCTCCCCTCTTTGTCTTTGGCAGTACGCTTTGCCTGGAGGATACAAAATTGGATAGACTATCAGGATCTTCTCTGTCAACTTGTTTTCCATGATTCCTGCCAACTGCCAACACTGTCCATCACCGACAGTGTCTCGTCATGTACGACATGATCGTGAAACCAGCCAATTGTAAGCCTCGTCATATGGGTGCAGACAGCTAGCTGGGTCTGAGGACATCAAAAGTCCTCCATATAATATGCAGGAGCATGTTGAACAAGACATGTTATAACATCCTTCCAAGCTCCAGTCATCCAAGGAGTATCCTGAAAAGTATGACAAGTTCAAAGGAGTTAGGCGCATGATATCAGTTCTTCTTTTGAAGAATCATACAATTCTAACCTTTGTCGTACCAGCAAAAAGTGCTAAATAAATATGTCAACTTTATACACCTGTATGCCATATTATAGAAGTGTTTTCTGTTTGCCTATTGGTCATGGTCGAACCGAATTTTAATAATTGATCTAACCATGTCTCAATATAAGGGCTACTTGGACGATCTGTGACAGCATGTGCCTGCTACCATTCAAGACTTGGAGCTATGTTTATCGTCGCGTCTGTATTTTAATTCTTAAAATACTTTTGCATTTTATTGAGTCTAGGAATACAATATAAACCGTATCGTATTGGCAAATAGGCTACCTATGAAACATTTTCAAAATACCCTTTCATTTTGAAAATAAGCCCACTTACAAAAGCCGAAACTACTTTATAACTGCTTGCAAAATTCAAAAGCCCGAAAACTTGAGTTGCAAACCCAAAAATCAACCAATTCTGGACTAGCAGAATTCTGGCTAAATTTGCCCCAAATTCGGTCCGAGTTCGGCTACCCTGAATGTTGTATTTTAAACTCAGTATTCCCGTGGTTACGGATGCAACGACTGTATGTCGAGATTTTTTTTATAGAATTCTGTCTGAATTCTGCCCAAACTCTCTCTTTGGAAATACTATAAATAGAGAAGAAATTCTACCATTTCAACACAGTCATTCACTTTCATATATCTTCTCTCTAAACTTACTACGTGTCACGCCCCGACCCGGAATCACCCGAATCATCGTCCTCGCAGGAGGCGTGATGCCGCACGAGCCTGGAGTTACGCTCGTGCAAGGCAAGATGACAAGTTCTCAAATGGTTATCTTTTGATTCGATTTAGCAACGAAAGAAAAATAGAGTATACGAAACAATTCTCTTTATTGACATGCGAAACTGAGATTACAATGGCTTTCGATAGCCTAACAATATATGCCAGATTGGCTACAACACTCAGGTTCTCTCTTGCCCACAAAGGATTTCACCGTTCCATACATCATGCCTTCTATATCTCGGCCGCATCAATCCAGCTGCATAGTCCGAGCGTCAATGCGATCGCACGCTTCAATGCGCTTCGGCATTCCAAGCCTTAACGCGTTCAAGCACGCTTCGCCGCGAGCAATCCATTCCCTGCACCCTGCATCAAGCTGGTGGGGGATCAGTACGTTCGTCCTCGCATGTACTGAAGCAAAGATCTTCTTTCGAAACCAACATTTTAATATTTACGTTGAATCATACAACTTAGCTTATGATCTTGCTATGTTCTCCTTAGGGTCCATTTTATGGCATCTTCGAAAGCGTAAAGCATGTTATCATAGCAGCATGTTATCGAATTGAATAGGCAAACAAACAAGCAATCTCGTGTTTGATTCGTGGTACGACTTACCAAGTCGACGCACTCGCCCTTGCACCGATGCAAGGTGAATACACCGTAATCCTTCCCTATCATGTTATTGTGCATCTCTAGGCAGGATCTCTATGCGGGACGCATATGCGCCTACACTTTCAATCCATCGTTTCTTAACTATATGAGGGCCGTTGGCGTATCCGCGCCGGAATGGACTAAAGGAGTTCCTTTCTTTTCTCTCTATTTGGTCGGACTGCCCGACGTTTCACGGGTTGGGTCACATCCCAACAACCGAAACGTTCCCGCTGCATACCATCATTTGCGGCTTTTCCCATCTTGTTTAAGGATGTGAGCCTACAAAGATTATTCGATTCCCTCCTAGGCCAAAGCGGTTCCGGGGCGCTCCGGCATTTAACCGTTTGGGGGAAACACCCGTGCACGGGCGATATCACATTTTATCTCGAGCCCATTCCAATCGACCATGCAACGCCCTTATCATTCAAGCAATTAACTTCAAACAACCAAACATAGTCTTGAGTCCGAGACTCAGACTTATCATCTCCCATCTCTTTCATTAGCTTTCTATGTTCTTACATTTCATACTTCGTTTCAATGATTCAATGGCATCGTGCCTCAACTCAATGCTCGTCAACCGAACGACCCAAAGGTCTTGAACACCTTTCGAGGCACCATATCATATCCGACAGTTCCGCCACATTTATGCCACAACTGTATTCTCTCGTAACGAAGCCATCTTTTATTATCCCGTGCACGTAGGCACGTTTCGACTGTATATCCATGTTCTATAACTTAGCATTCAATGTTCGGGGCTTGCGTGCTAGGGCGCTCGCCTATTGTTTTTCAATATTCTAGCCGTCTAACTCGTACAGCAAAGGCACGATATGGTTCATGCACTAAGGCACTCGCTGAGTACAGTTATCCCATGTTCTTATGGCTTGCGCATCGAGGCGCTCGCCTATGCGATATCCAATGTCCTATAGCGACTCGTGCATATTGATGCACGTTTTATTTCAATTGTTCTAACTTAGTGTTCGACTCATACTATGATTTATCTTCGATCGGACCACGCCCGTGGCGTCGATAGGTTAACTTTTAGCATACAATAATATATTTGACTTATCGAATGAAGGAGTAAAAAGAAGTCAATCCTCCCACCTTGAGTTGATACGCCTTCGTCGTTTTGTCGAGCCGTTGCGGCTCGATTCCCTAACTTTGTTGCACGGCCACTCTCCTGACTTAGCCATTCGAGCACTTCGTGCTTCATTGAGCTATACGTCTGATTCGCCTTAGCGTGCCCAAGTCTCAGCCCGTCGCAAGGCGACGATTTGATTTCGTGGACCACTTAATAAATATGTCAAAAGATCGACCTCTAATATTTTCCCGTCAAAGTATAACCTGCACACGAAACCAACTAAAATCAATACTTACATTGATTCGGACTTGCGCCTTGGTCGATTCGATTTCTTAGAATCTTCGAGCCGATTCAACGCACTCATCCTTCGGGGCAACACGGCGCTTCGCATCGATTCACTCGATGCATTCTTTCGGGACAAGGCAACTCTTTGCATCGACTTAGTTCGATGCATTGCTCGGGTCGACGTAACTCTGCATATCGATTCGCATCGATACATTTTATTCGGTCCACGCGATTCGTTGAGTCAACGCTTCAGCATAATACGCCGTGCGGAGCAGGGCATTACAGAATATACCACTCAAAACAAGGTTCGTCCTCGAACCAAAACCAACACTCCGACTAAGTGTTTTATAGATCGTTTCACGATCTCGTCCCACCAATGTTGTTCGATGTCATAATATCTCGCAAGCTTTTCATTAACATTTCAAGGTCATCCCAGCAGCTCGATTTGAATTTTGTATACAACTCGATTTGGATTCATACTTATATTCAAGGCGTCCCGAAGATATATGTATTTTGACCAATTCCAGTGGTAGCAAATTGGAACAAAGCTGACAAGTAAATTTCAATCCTATGCTTGCTATCTCGTACTCTCGATCGGACTTATCCTTAGTAACTATTCTCGAAATTTCCTTGCATATGTATATTCGATACATACGTGATTCATTCAATAAAGTCACTGCACGCGACGCGATTCAAAATTGCCTTTCTCATTTCGTATGTTTCATATGGACTACCAACTCTATGCGTCGCGTCAAGCCGTCGCGCATCCAATCGCAACGATCCTTCGTAACGCCTTGCGTTCAAAATCGTCAGCCAACTATTTCCAAAGTCTTCCTATGCAACTTATCTCAATACGATTTCTTTATCAACATTCGGGACTACGCCCGTTAGGTTACTTACGTAGTCCCCATGCTTAACTTCTCCCGACGCAACTTTAAATTGACATTGCACAAAGGCCACAATCTATCCGACATGAAAGTTTACATCAAGGCGACGGTGCTCAAGGCAACGATCGCCTTGACACGAAGGTCTTTATGACGCACCTTACGTTCAATTTCCTAACGAGTAGGAATTCACTAGCCAAATTCCCAATTTATCCATCTCGCAACATCGAATGTAAGTTTTGATTTACGCAAGCTCAATTGCAAGGTGAATCCGAATCTAACGACATGACTCGTAAGTCATTCCCTTATCATTTCCTCTCGTGCATAGCACGTTTCTCGCAATCGCCTATCCGAATCACCAAGTCCGTTGGTGGATTCTAGTTCGACCGTCGACCAACATAACCATTCAAGTATTCATCCGACGAATACTCAAAATCTAACTATATCATTCTCAATCGAAAGCTGTTCCAACAATTTTCGATCGCCTAGACTTATCGTCAACATACACCGTGTTATATTTATTACCGGTGCAATCTCATATGCGATATCGCATGGGTCATCTTACGGTCTACAGCATTCAATTTGATTTGGCGGTCAAGTCTTCTAGGGTCAGCTGTCCCGAAGCTACGCTCGATAATTGTGGATCATCACCGAAGGATAGTTTACTACGAACCATGCTATATCTCATTTCGGAGCCAAATCACGTTCCGACGATTCTATGCGACTACCTAATTTCGGACAAAACCATTTCTATCGGCGCAACTGATGCGCAATTATCCTCCGAGTCAAGTCATGCCCTACCGTCGATGATTCTGCCATTTACGAAACATCTACTCGCATTGAGTTCGAGTCTATCTTATTTGTGGGTCGATACACGAGATGCTATACGCATCGAGCAATCGTCGATGACTTATAGTCTCTCGTCTTGATCAATCACAAAATTTACGATCAACCAAGTTCGTTCATTCTCGTATCGTTACTTACAAAATTCTATAGCACGAAGCACACTCTATTTTGTAGTCTCACATCGCTTACGTTTCCTTACGTATCGATCTCGATACGCCATATCCATTTCGATAACGTAAGGGTCAACTTTGAATCCGTTTCGACGTCAACTTAACTCGCATCGCATACATCCAAGTTCGCAACGAGCTTTTCCATATGCATAAACTTGTTTTCCTTCACCGTATCCTGCTATACTTTGATCGCGTAACTGAGTTACCGATTATCCAACATCGAACCCTCGAGTTATACGATCATGCCCTCTAAGTTTCGCATGTTTTTCAGTCGTACTCAAATGAGTGTCGCCGTAACATAACCCACTATTTCTTAGGCACGATTACTCACGTCAACCAACTCTTCACCGAAGTCGCATATCGTACGATTCGATTATAATTCGCATCGCCCAACATTTCTATCAAAATCGCAAGTCGTGCGATTCGATTCGTCTCGCCCAACATTTCTATCAAGATCGCAAGTCGTGCGATTCACCTAGCCGAACATTTCTATCGAGATCGCAAGTCGTGCGATTCATTTATAAGCTCGAGTTTTCCTTTCCTGTAGATTCGATTATTGCGTCAAGGCATAATCGTTTGGCTAGTCTCGGTCGTCCGACCAACTTATAACTTTCGTCCGATGTATCGTTCATTGATACGAGTCTCGCCTTTTCGTCCCAACCGATTTTCGAAGAACACTTGCATCAACATACCGTTATACAAATTTTCAATCGAGTCTCGGTACTCCCCCGTCCGTTGCGGACAAACCTTCCGCAATTCTCACAACATGTCGATAAAATTTATCGCACAAGTGCGGTACCATATACCACTCAGAATCGAGTCATTCATCGCTGACGTGGTATAGCATATACCACTCGGAATCCAAGCCATTTCTCTCGCACTATACTTAGTATAACCCGACAATCTCTTCCGACTCACGCTTTCCGCAGTGATCGTGCTTGATCACAACCGTAACTTTGATTCTATCAAAATCTGACACACTCGGTCAAAGTTCTCACTTGCCAACATAAGTTGGTGTACAATCGAACGATTCGTTCTATCGATTTACGATTTCAATTCTTTTCTTACGTTGCATCTCGTGCAACAATTTATCTGGATATGCGTTGCACCACGTGCAACAATTTTACTTTTGATATGCGTTGCACATCGTGCTACGATTTATTTCCGACACTATTATTTCACTTTGTATAACAATTTACTTCCAATTTCCTTTGCACTTCGTGCAACGATTAGTTTGATATGCGTTGCACCACGTGCAATGATTTACTCTCGACTTTCCAAGTCAATGCTCAATCCGTTTAACACGTTCGGTATTGGCTTATCACTTCTCACTTTCATTTTAACGCATATTCACATTAACTCGTTGCACATCGTGCATCATTTTATTTCTCTTTCAACATATTATATTGCAACAACATCTCAAATCGTATTTCACAATTTGTTGCGCTTGCAGCAACTAACATTTTTACGGCTCGTTTGCATTCAATGCAATATACCCCTCGCGACTTTCTTAGCAAACATCATGTAATTTCCAAAACACATGCTACAAAATTACACGATTTATATTAGACTTATTGTATGGAACATCCAATGCGGCATCGAGTAGAGTCAAGAGTGATATCAAGTGGTGGTGGGCAACTTTTCGAATTGTAATGAAGCGAGCGTCCAGAGGAAATTGAGCCTAGAGCTCTGATACTAATTTGTCACGCCCCCTGCGAGGACGATGATTCGGGTGATTCCGGGTCGGGGCGTGACAAATCGGGGCGTGATGCCGCACGAGCCTGGAGTTACGCTCGTGCAAGGCAAGATAACAAGTTCTCAAATGGTTATCTTTTGATTCGATTTAACAACGAAAGGAAAATAGAGTATACGAAACAATTCTCTTTATTGACATGCGAAACTGAGATTACAATGGCTTTCGATAGCCTAACAATATATGCCAGATTGGCTACAACACTCAGGTTCTCTCTTGCCCACAAAGGATTTCACCATTCCATACATCATGCCTTCTATATCTCGGCCGCATCAATCCAGCTGCGTAGTCCGAGCGTCAATGCGATCGTACGCTTCAATGCGCTTCGGCATTCCAAGCCTTAACGCGTTCAAGCACGCTTCGCCGCGAGCAATCCATTCCCTGCACCCTGCATGAAGCTGGTGGGGTGTCACGACCCGCACCCACTGTGAGGGTACGAGAACGTAACAATGCCCAGCCTACGCCGCAGTGTCGGCGGTAGAACGCTGTCCTAGGTTAATCATCTAACAATATAAAGGTACCTGTACAGTATATACGCTCCGAATGGAGGTGACATAGCAATATATAGTCTCAATCACATCTAAGGTAGAATGATGAAAATAAAGATAGATAGATACTGGAATAAAAAGATCAACATGATACAATCAGAGAGAGAGTCTAAGTGTCTGCTGCCATACAAAACAGAACATCCAACTCACTACAAGTCTCTAATACTGAAAATGAAAGAATATATACAATCAGATCTCAGAAGACAGAATAGTAAAACCTAGACTAGGGAGCCTCAGTCTCTAAGCTAGTGGATCAGGCTGAAAATCTGGGTCACACATGTCATCTACAGCTGTCCCATAGTAAGTGTCTATGCAGGCCTCATCCTCATCCTCTGTAATATTTTTAATAGGTCCAGTCAGGACAGGAGCGAGCACAAAACATCTCACGCAGTTCATATCGAGTTAGGAAATATAAAGCATGCAATAGAGTAAAGTACATGAAACGCTGAAAGAAGAAGGTATATAAAAAACAGTAGAGATTTGATAACAAGAAATATCTAAATATGATAAGTAAGAACTGTAAGGAACATGTGATTTAGAGTACAATCTGGTTATGTAAACGGGCTAGGGCAATGCAATGGTAACTCCATTGTACGTGGGTGTACAATAGACATATACAATAGTTATACAATGTTGTACAATAGGATTTGAGTACATAACCAATTCTACTCCCCCTTCCCAATCAATACACAATGATCTACTCCAGTTACGTTATCTTATACAATAGTGTACAATATTATACAATGGATGTACAATGTTATACAATAGTGTACAATGGTCTATCCCTGGGGCTCATGTGATAATAAGAGTACAATATGCACAATGAGTATACAAGGATATGGGTATTCAATAAATACAATATGGAAGTGAAACGCACATCATAATATGTATTTAGTGAATACAAGTAGATAACATTTCAAAAGAAGATCCATATAGTACCAATCCGTGATAACAGTCGTGTCAGCATCAAGTACAGTAATCTAGAGCAAGAATGTAAATCCATACAAGTATGAAATGGTCAGAGAATGTACTCGCCTGATAGCCTGAGTGTCTGAAGAGAATATACTGTCCGAGGAGTGGTGTCTGTCTCCTATAGAACAGTACAAGTCACTATGAGTCCACAAATGATAATAAGATGCATTACAATGCATTCTAAATGAATTCTAGGTTAATCTAGGTCAAACCTAAGTCACACCAAGCTAAACTAGGTCATACTAGGTCATACTGAGTCACACTAGGACAATCAAGGTCAAACAAGGTCATAGGAAATCAATCCAAGTCAAACTAGGTCAATCGGGATCAAAGGTTGACTTACAGTTGACTTTTGGTCAAAAAGTCAACTCTAGTCAACTCTGGTCAATACTGAGTCAACTCTAGGTCAAGCAAGTCACATGTTGACCAACTGTTGACTTTCAGTCAACTGGTCAACTCTGGTTTGGTTTTGGTCAAATCTGGTCGCTTAAAGGCTAAGTTTGACTCTCGGTTGACTTTTGTTGACTTTTGGTCAAAATGGTCAACCGACGTCAAAACTAGTCTATGAGCACTATATTTGATCATTACCAACCAAGGGAACCAAGTTCTAACTCTATCTTAGACTCCAAACTCAAATACCCTATTTCTAGACATTACCTATATTACCTTACCAAGGTAAATACCAATACCTTGTTCAATACCACTCTAACCTAGGAATACTAGCCTAGGCTTCCTAGGATAGCTAGATACTATCCTATATTAATATTACCTACCAAGAAAACCTAGTATCTAGGTCATCTGAGTCATCTTATGGTACATGTTGGTCATTACCCATTACCTTACCCTTATACCATACCAATATCACATATCACTCTCACATTTCCCTAACACTCACTCACACACAACACTCATGATACCATACTCACTTACACATGGTCACACTAGGCTCTACCTATAGGTTTACATATAGGCTAACACTCATGCTCACCTATAGACTAGTAGCTATATATATAGGCTCCTTATATCCATACTTAGTCTCACACTCACAACTCATATGTACATATATACTCTCATACCTCTAATACTTATCTAAACTCAAATATAAATACTCATAAATGGGCTCACATACACCTACACTCCTAGGCTCACCATACTAATCTCTCTCACAACACACACACACAAGCTCAATGAAGGGCTGATTTGGAAGCAATTAGGACATCACATGTAGGCTGGTAAGGGTGTGTCAAAGGGTAGGTTTTAGGGCTGGAGTTTGGGACTGAAGTTGGGTGGTGCTAAGGACTGCTACTAGGAGCTTTTGGGGACTGTCATTGAGTGAACAAAAGTTGAATATTGGGCTATAAGGGACTGCACATATACATGGACTGAATAGTGTGCAAACAAGGACTGATGAGCCGGCACAAGTGCTACCCTGCCTCTGACCCTGCTGGTGCTGCCTCGGCTGCTGCTGATGAGCCGGCCTCTGCTGAATCGGCTGAGGCTGAAACTGCCTCGGCTGCTGAAACTGAAAGTGAGGCCTCTTGGCCTGGCCTCCGCTGCTGCTACTGCCCCCAACTGGGTCTCTCCCTCCCTTGAGCCTAAGCTCAAGATCATCCTCTGCTAACAGGGCTCCCGTCAAGATCTCCTCAAACGTAGCATCTCTGTTCCCCTTGGTCAGGGACTTGACCTCCTTGACCAGACCCTTCCGGAACCTCTGGGCCTTCGCCGTCTCGCTCAACCCCTCAACAAACCTGCCGAGACGGCCAAACTCTCTCGCATACTCCTCTACTGAGAGGCTCCCCTGGACCAAGCTCTCAAACAGCGTCTCCAAGGCTCTGACTGCTGAATCTGGGAAGAACTTCTTCTTGAAGAAGCCCTTGAACTGCTCCCAGGTCTGCCCTGGTACCCCCACCCTGGGGTCTGACTGATACCAGGTGCGAGCAAGATCTCGCATCCGGCTAGCTGCGGCCTCGATCTAAAGGTCTGCGGGAATCCTGGCCAAGCGGAAGATCTCCTCTATATGCTCGATCCACTCATCGGCATATAGGATCGCCTCTGTCCCCAGAAAGTCTTTGGGGCTCATCTTCTGAAACTGCTCGATCCCCGGTGTCCTCGGCTGCTGCACCACTGGTCGAGCTGCGGTTGTCGTGACGGCCAACTCCATGCCTCTGTCCTGCCGAGCCTGCTGTCGGTCCATAAACTGCTGGAAATACGCGAACATCTGAGCTGCGTCCACATGTCCTGGAGATGGTGGAGGCTGGAAGGGATCCTCTGGAATGACCGGGTCCTGCCTCCCAGTCGGTGGATGCATACCCCCTGCTACGGCTGCCGAGGTCTCAACACGAGCTGAGGTGGCAGGAGCTGCAGTCCCCTGGCCTCGCCGTACTGGCTGAGAGGTAGCAGTCCCCTCTATAGCATCCTCATGAATGGCACGCTGCGATCTAGTCTCTACCATCCTGAAGATAGACAAACAAGAGTATCAATTTCTGAGAAAGAAGCGAAATAACAAAGGCGGACAATTATAATTCAATGGATCAGCTGACAAAGGATTTAGATGGCAATAAAAGAAATTTTTCTAAAGTGATTGAGTATCTTAAAATTAATGTCCTATATCCTATAACAGGCTGCAGTGATTCTCTAGTTCGAGTACCACTACACTTCTAGTCTAGACCTGCATGGGCCACCACTAAAAACGTGTCACGACCCACACCCTAGAGTAAGGACACGAGACGTGAATACGTCCAGCCTACGCCGCAGTGTCGGCGGTAGAACGCTGTCCTAGGTCACAACATCGAACAAAATATCTCTAAACAGTTTATACTCCCCGAATAGGGGTGACATAGCAATAATAAACTCAATCACAGCTAGGGAAGAGATAGCACGATATGAAACAGAACTCAAGGAAATATAATAGATAAAAGCAGTCTAAGATAATCCCAGCAATATCCAACAGTACAACGTCTCAGATGAAAGAATATATACAACTCTGAACTCCAAATAAGTCTAACTAAAACATGCTTTCAGACTACATAAAAGATAAACAGCCTAACTAATCTAGTCTAGGCAGTCGGGGGAATATCCTCAGCTACTGCTGGATCCTCCTGGGAGTCCAGCTCAAAGGTGTCATCTAAAGCTGCCCCGTAGTAAGTGTCCAGGCAAGCCTCCTCCTCGTCCTCTGTAATATTTTCAACAGGTCCAGTCAGGACAGGAGCGAGTACAGTACATCTCAACAGATCATAGCAGGTTAGAAAATGTAAACATGCAGTAAAGTAAGATACAAGTACTGAAAGAAGTGCAGTATGTAAACAGAGAGAGAACTGTAATAGAAATATCTACTATACATAGAGAACTAGCAGTGACTAGTGAGTCAGAGTACAACATGAACATATAAATGGCATAGGAGATTCTGATACTACACTATGGAAGAGATTCTGATACTATACTACTTGGATAGTATTCACATGTAAACTTATACTCCCACATACCCCCAATCAATACACAAGGATCCAGCCAGGTTATGTTATGATTCCATGCAATGGTCCCGCAGGGTGATACATGGATGCCCATAAATGGGTGATTTTGGGGGTTACCCAACAGTGTAAGATTCTAGGAAGACTCTACGATCATAAGAGTACATGTCGTAAGTGATCAAAGAACCAAGAAGCATAGTGATACGCCATGTAAGTGAAATGCACAGAACATAGAGTACCCGATGCTCCATAAGGATAATATCTCAAGAAAGGATCCATATAGTACCAATCCGTGTGACCATCGTGACAGTACAAGTAAAGTAATCTACTGCAGGAATTAATTCTAAGCAGGATATGAAATGATCAGAGAATGTACTCGCCTGTATCTGAGTGTCCAATATGAAACGTACTGTCCAAGGAGTGGCGTCTGGCTCCTAATCAGAACAGCACAAGTCATAACAAGTCCAGAATAGTAAAATGGAGTCCTACTATGCATTCTACATGATTCTAGGTCAATCTAGGCCAAGGTCAACTCTTGGTCAACTCTGGTCAACCCTAGAAGTCAAACTAGGTCAACAAAGTCTAATCAAGTCTAAACCCAACTAACTAGGTCTAACAAGTCTGTACTAACCTACCTTAGCCCAATCAAGCCTAGTTAACACTCTACACATACACAAAGTCAACCCAATGATCTATGCCCCCTACCTAATACAATACATGTTTATGTGATGGTCATACATCAATAGATTATCACAATCCACATACCCACAACCTTCATAACTTATATATTAATCCACACTTTTCATTATATATACATAAATACATCTATATTAGAGTGTACATTATATCTATATATATATATTAACATAGATAGGCATAAAGAAGAACATGTGTAACTGTGTGTGTGTGTGTGTGTGTGTGTGTGTGTAGTGGTCATACATATTTGCAGGAAACACCCAAAACAGTGAAGGGAAGAGAAAGTGTGTGGTGTGTATAGATGTAAGGGTGAAAGCTCAAGTGTCAAGTAGTGAAAGCTATGTGTGTGTGGTTTACAAGAGTGTCAGGAATGCAACCAGTGAAGAGGGGAAGGCCTGTGTGAGAGCAGTGTACAACAGGACTTAGATTAGGAATGTGTGAGTGTGTGCTATGTAACTGTGTGTGGACAGGTAAGGCAAAGTGTAGAATTGCAACAGGGATGAGCAAAATAGTGCTAAACTGGATAGCAAGGTCAGTCCTTGCACTGCCTTAACCCAGCTACAATTCCCAGATTTTCCATCTCAAAACCCAAAATCAGTTTAACAACAACCAGGTTCCTATTATCAATTTAAACAACACACCTTTAACAGGAAGAAAGGAAATAGTTCAAAGGGTTTACTATGCATTAAACAGTCAATTAACAAATCTCAGGTTTATACAAAACTGGAACTTAATCTCAGTTTTGAAGAATACTTAATCAGTGAAAATTTTAATGAATGTAAAACCCCAAAATTTTCTACTTTTTCTTTTTTTATTAAATTTGATACCGATTTAAAATTTTGTATTGTACGTCACGTAGTCGTATTGTACGTCGTGTACGGAAGTTCGTTTTTTTTTCGAATTTGCTCGACGAGTACGAATATGTGCGAGCGTACATATTTTAAAAAAAAATATTTTATTCTATTTTTATAGTTTCAAATAATATAATAATTAGTTTTGCTTTCATTTCTAAACTTGTCATTTCTAAAAATTATTAAATAATAAATAATATTTTTGAATACTAGAAAAGCCTAATTATGTAAAGAATATTTTTGCATACATATATTTCGTAATTAATTATTGGTCTATTTTAAATAAAAGTATAATTTTCGAAATCTATTAATATTAATATTTTATTATTTAAAAAGGTATTTAAAAATATTTATGATTTTCGAAATTATTATTATTGGTATTTTGAAAAATATATTTGGAAGTCATTGTGGCCATTTAAACCTTGATTTGATTTATGGACTTATTTAAATAATTAAGTATTGAATTTGAATTATCCTATTCGATTTTAAACTAAAGTTTTAATTTGATTTAATTAGATTTAATTGGATTTGGATTGGATTTGATTGATTGGTTTAATTTAAATAGATGATTTATCTAATTTGGGTTTAAACAATCCTAATCATTATCTAATTGGGAATTCCCATATCCTATATAAATAGGCAGGTACTCTTCCAATTTATTATTCATCCACCGCAATTTTCTCCACAAAACTACGTGCATCGTGTCTGTGCCCTACCCATCCATTATATCCTTTTTCTACATGTACAATATTTTTCCATCTCGCGTCCAACAACCCCGGACGTGTTTCCTAGATTTCGTGTCACGTAGGACACAAGACTCAACACAATCAATTCCTAACCCTAACCTAGACTCGGCCACTGTCCACCACCCTACACGTCAACCACCTATCGCCGTGGTCGTTGCCTCCCCCACGCCCAGTCATCTCCTTCACCACCAACTAAGACCACCACCTGCTGACCCGGACTCCCGCCACCATTGCCGTCCCACCAAGACCCGACGCCCCGCTGCCATCACAACCACCCATCGACACCATCACAGCCCCCGCCACCAACGGCCTCACCCCGTCGTCCTCCGGTCAACCCCATTCCTCCTCACCATCCTCAACACGACCACCCTGCCCTCACCACGAGAACCCCAATACCGCCAGCCATCCACCATCACCACCGCAGTTTTCCCTTCCGGCCACCGGAGTACCGCCGTCGTCCCAAGGCACGCCACCCGGCCGGAAAACCCCAAGAACAACATAAGAGAGTAGGAAAACTCACCTACGCCGCCCTGTCCGCCCATGGCCGGAACCCGTTCTCCACCGCGTCCTCCGCCCGTAGCCGCCGAGTCCAGATCTGGCGCCCCCGCGACACCAGGCCTGCACCGCCTCGACGCCGTGTCAATGGAAGACACCGACGTCGCCACCAACCACCGGAGTGGTCCTCCGCTGACCGTGTCAATCCGCGCGACCACCGTCGCTAACACCCGGAGCTGTTTCCCGCGCTCGCCTCGACCACGTCCGTCCCGACCGCGTGACCACTGCGCACAGCCGCTCCCGACTCCAGCCGCCGGCTGCGACCACCCCAAACGCCGCGCCTGCGCTCATCGCCGCCCCGGCGTGTTTGGTCGCCTACCTCCGCCGGAGTACGCCGTCGCCGCCGAAACACCCTTCGTAGGAACCCTCCTCCCGACTCCTCTTGGCCGCCCGTTCGTCCCCGTCAGCTGCGTCTGCCTCCGCCCAGCTTTCAAACCCTCCGCGAGATCTCACTCCGCCCCGAGACCGCTCCATCCCGACGAGAGCCGGCGGACCGCCGTGTGCCCTAGCCCTCCACCGGAAACCCCCAAACGTCGGCGCCGAACCGCTTTCCCTCGCCGAACCCTCTCCGTGGCGCCGCCCTTGCCGCGTGTGCCTCCGCCGACCTGAGCCTCTCCTCTCGACCCCGCTCTCTTTCTCCCCCTCATCCGTTCCTCTCTCACTCTCCCTTGCTCTTCCTCTAACTCTCTCCCTCTCAGTCTCTCTCCTCCTTCTAAAGAACAGGTGAACCGAATGATCCCACTTCTTCTTCTTTATTTTATTTAAAATTTTGTTATTTTTTTATTTTTACTACTGACTTTGTTATACTATTATTATTATTATCATTATCATAATTATTATTATCATTATTATTATTATTATTATTATTATTATTATTATTATTTCTCCTACTTTGATTTTTCCTGTATAATGGGGGAGAACACAATATATTAGGATTAGGTATTTTTATTGATATATGTTATTATTATTATTATTATTATTATTATTATTATTATTATTATTATTATTATTATTTTTATAATGATTTTGTTGTTGTTATTGTTAAAAAGTACTTATTTACTGATATTGCTATTTTAGGAAATTTTTTATGAGGATATTATTCTAACTATTTTTAAAGATATTTTTGCCAAAAATTATACTCTAAAATTTAGTTTTAGCCCTAAGAAAACCCTTACTAGATTTTATAAAACTATTTTTATATACACTAATTCCTAGTCTTTCAAAATATTTATTCCTAGCTAAAAAGTATATTTTACAAATCTAGAGTTTTTGCCTAAAAATATTTATATAAAAATTATTTTTCTAGTAATGAAATATTCAAGGATTATAAATAGTTTTACAAAGATATCATATATATGATTTAGTCAATTCCCATCGATTACCCTCCTATCGATGACTAATCCTCTTTATTCCTATTCCTTCGCCTGTCCGAGACTACCCCATATGCCTACCCTAACTAATTTGACCCTTCCGGACTCAATGACACAGTTCGTGTCATCACCCGAGGTCTCCTTGTACAGTTGTTGCACCAAAGTTGCAGATCATGCCACCTTGATTATCGCAGCACACCAGGCGTTCTACCAGGCAAGACACCTTGCCATTTGTTGTTTAATTATTTTAGCTCATATTTCATGCATGTCTATTATTTTCTTTATGCAAAATAAACTGTGATACATAGCATAACTGTTAGAACTTACCGTTCATTATATTTTCTGTTGTGTATTATTTTTCTTACAAATTAAACCTAGATTTAAGGGACCACCTTGTGTTGCATTCATTGGCCTTGACACGTTGTAAACACGAAGTTGTGTGTCGCATGTAGAACACGGAAGTGCGTGATTGGCTGGCCACCAGTACGTACAAGCCGTGCGATAGGAATAACTGCTAATAGAAGTTGCATGCTAGTTTGACTTAGCGGTTATAGTGGTTTGTGTTGTGGATACAACACAGTAGGCATTGGGCGGAGAGGATAATTCCTTAGCGTATGGGCTTCGATGCACTTCTCTTGTGACCCGGACTCTCCGCTGGAGATACGGGGTAGATGACCCATGATTACTGACGGCCACTGACGATTCTGCGGAACGTCATGCTCTTCCTGATGGGGCCTCTGGTGCCCAAGGAGGACTATGCCGATCCTATTTAGCCAGGGCCCATGCGTAGGATGGATTGTTCTTAACAACATTTCACTTAGAACGGTAGGTTACCTTATCCGTTAGGTACAAGTACTTTTGGTTTGGGTACTTGTATCTGACCGTGGCTTGGAACAATAACTTGTCGCGGATTAGTTCGTCACATCTTGTCCTTGTTTGGTTGTAGGTGTGACTTACTACTTCGATGAGAAGGTATTGAACCTTGTTGGGGTCCGGATACCATATCGGATTCTTAGCATGGAAAGATACGTTACCGTGAATTAGTTTACCATCTCCTGTCCTTGTTTGGTTGGGGGGATGGTACGCTCGTTCAGTAGGTGCGTATTGGACTATGTTATAAATTCGATTGACTTATTTATTTGAGCAATATTTATTCAGTTTATATGGTATGCTATTATGTGTCTTGTTACGTCCCTCTGAGGACCTGGTTGTCTTGCCAGGTGTGTGCTATTGTCTTTCGCAGGTGCTTTAGCTCTAGCCGTGTTCATTGCTATTTCTCGAGGATGATTGCACTTGGATCGTCTTCGCTTCGCTCGCCAAATTTATATCTTTACTCATGTACTTTTCCTTATTTTTGTTGGTAGTGGATATGTCTCCGCCCAACATATTGTATCAAGACAATTCATTATCTTTACATGATGTCTTTTTATTCATTTATTTTACGTGGATGAGATTAGTTATGGTTCTACTGCATTTTACAGCTTATGTATTTATACGAGGCTTCCATATATTGGAGTATACTTCGTATGAATACAGCTGGCATATCTACGTTCCTAGTCCTACGTATTTTGGGACTGGGGCGTTACAATGAATCCCAGTTTTGAACCACATAAGAGACTCAGATTTACAGTCTAACTAAAATCACCAATCAAGTTCATAATAACCCAGGGAAAATTGGTTCAACAGTTATACTTAACTTCAGGTTTCAAGTTTTATGCACCAAGTGACTGCATTAGTTAACTTAGAATCACAACAGTAATATATTGAACTACAATCAAAGTAACAGTCCAAAACCCTATCAATTCAATCCAATAGCTCACAAATCAACACAAAAATGGAACCATAGTTAGACAACATATAGAAGAACAAGTCTAGGAACTAAAACCCAACATTTTAACAGTGATTAAAGGGTTTAACAGTTGACAGGTTCAAGTTTACAAAACTGGAAAGCACAGGAACTGATACATGAGTTCAACATCTGCCATTTGATTAAAAACCTAAGGAAACGTAACAAAATTCAATTCAAAGAGTTGGTAATGCATACACACAACATATAGGTGTCCTCCAACCTGTTCGTGTCCACCAGGATGGACACAAACGTGTCCAGGCAACCAGGATACAAAATCAGTGTACAGTGAGCTATTCCTCGTGCACGTGTGCACGCGTGTCGTGCATACGACACAGCACGTGTTAGGCCATGTGCTCATGTCCCCACCTAGTATAGCTCTAAGTGTCCATGTCTATGTGTCTGCACAGTGTCTTCGTGTCGCCGTGTCTGACTTACACTCGCGTATCAGTGGCCATAAACAACAATGTACAGTGCAGTGTGAAATCGGTGCGGTTGAGATTTCTCCCAAACCGCTCAATAAGACGAGCTGAAAATTGGTCTGTGTCATGTCAGTCACGTGTCCTAAGTGTCACCAAAGTTTCAGCCCAAATAGTGTCGTGTCGTGTCCGCTATAGACCCCGATAGGCAGGAGAGCACTGTAGCACGCGCACGAGCGTGTGCACGCACGTGTCCACACCACAAAACCGACACACAGCGACCCAAACACTGCCACAGAAGATCAAAAATGCATAAGCAATAGTAAAACTAACATTCCTATTCAAACACAAATTGAAATCTCGATCGAAATGCCCTTTGTGGCATTTCTTCGAACACCTATGCTGTTCACTGATACATGTCCGATACGGACACAAACAAGATACGAAATCAAGCAAACCCTATTCCTACAGCACAAGGACACCTAGGGCTTCCTATTGATGAAGAAAAAATGAAAATCCATGAAGAAATGGAGAGATTACCTATTCTTGAGCTATGGGTGAAAAAGCCCCAAATAGAAAGATTCCTCATGCCACCCAAAATCTCACAAATTGTTGTTTCCCTGCAAACGACCAATACCAGCAACAAGAGCATTAATTTTTGGTCCTAATGAAATTGGTTTGGGGAAGAAAGGATTTAAATTGGATTTTTAATGAATTTTAGAAGATGGAACTCACCTCTTTCCTTAGAACTTTGGATAAACCCTAAAAGAGGCTAGCCCTAAAATCTAGGAGGGATTTTATAGGGGGGTTGACCTAGTTGGCCGGCCAAGGCTAGGTTGGGTTAGGGTGGCTAGCTTAGGTTGAGCCTTCTAAGGTTTAAGTCATAATCATGGCTTATGACTTCACAAGTCATAATTTAACCAATCTAATCCCAAATTACCCCAAACTAATTCTAATGAACCAGAAATCACTAACTTAGGTCATACTAGGGTTTCTTAACCTAACCAAGATGTTCTGACCTAGGTTACCCTATAGGGCAGTCTTCTAGTCAACACCAGTCAATATCTAAAACTAGCACCAAACAAATATACTAAAAATCACCTAAAATCACATTAATTATAATAAATAATAATAATCCCAAATTAATTCCAAAGTTTTAAAAATAACCAAAATACCCTCAAGCTAGAAAAGTGGCAGTGACAAATCTACCCTCCTTAAAAGAATTTCGTCCTCGAAATTGAAAAGCGAAATACAACTGATGAGAAGGATAGAAAGCATACCTCACGGTCCAAAAAGATAAGGGTAGCGCTAGTGCATCTCATCCTCCCGCTCCCAGGTAGACTCTCATGGAGAATGATGCCTCCATGCGACGCGTACCAAAGGTATCACCTGGTTCCTCAGGACCTTCTCCCGTCGATCCAGAATCTCCACTGACTGCTCTGGATAGCTAAGAAAAGGCCCAACCTCAATCTCCGAATGATCGAGCACATAGCTAGGGTCAGCCACGTACCGTCTCAACTGTGATACATGGAATACATTGTGGACCCCCATAAGTGCAGGCAGCAAGTCTAGCCTGTAAGCCACGTCACCGACTCTCCCGCTGATAACGAAAGGGCCGATGAAGCGCGGGCTAAGCTTCTTGCCTCCACCAAAATGTATCGTACCACGAGTCAGAGATATCCTCAAGAAAACCTGGTCTTCGACCTAATCACAAGCAAGGTCTCAATTAATTATAAACAAACATGATCAAAAATCACAAACAAACAACCTAAATCTAATCCTACTATAATCTGTACCTCAAACTCCAAGGGCCTCCGGTAGCTATCGGCCCAGTGCCGTTGTCTGTCCTGCGCCACGCAAAGTCTGTCCTTGATGAGCTTCACCTTCTTGGCCGCATCAACAACCATCTCTGGCTCCAGTAAAGCTCGCTCACCAACATCATCCCAGGATAAGGGTGTACGACACCTACGCCCGTACAGAGCCTCGAAAGGTGACATCTCGATGCTGGCCTGGAAACTATTGTTGTAGACAAACTCCACCAAATGAAGATGATCCTCCCAGGAACCTCCAAAGTCCAGGACGCACGTCCGCAGCATATCCTCAAGGGTCTAAATAGTCCGCTCTGACTGTCCGTCCGTCTGGGGGTGGTATGCAGTACTAAACTTGAGCTGAGTGCCCAAGCTGGTCTGCAGACTCCTCCAAAAATGGAAAATAAAACAGCTATCCCGATCTGAGACGATGCTGACCGAAACTCCGTGGATCCTGACTATCTGTCGCATATACATCTCCGCCAGCTTCTCTGTAGACGTACCCACCTTGAATGGCAAGAAGTGGGCCGATTTGGTCAACCTATCAACGATGACCCAAATCGTGTCTTTCCCTCCTGGAGTACGCGACAATCCTGAAACGAAGTCCATAGTGATATGCTCCCATTTCCACTCGAGAATGGGCAGCGGCTGCAACAATCCACCGGGCCTCTGTCTCTCTGCCTTGACCTGCTGACAGACCAAGCACCTAGCTACGAAGTGGGACACCTCCCGCTTCATTCCTGACCACCATACATGCTTCCGTAGATCTCGGTACATCTTGTTGGCACCCGGGTGTATAGAGTACTGAGATCTGTGGGCCTCCTGCATAACCTGCTCTCTGAGCTCCCCGCTAGGCACACATAACCTGGCATCGTGCCTCAGGGCACCATTCTCTGTAAGTGAAAACTCAGCATCCCCCACTCCCATACTGATCTGCTCTCTGATATACTGCAGAGCCACATCCTCGAACTGGGCCGCCTTGATCCTGTCTATCAAGTTCGACTGAATCTGTATCCCCCATAGCTGCATCTGCACTCCGGGCACGATCACCTCGATCCCAAGACTCTCTAAATCGATAAGCAAATGCCGATCCATGGTCAAACACATGGCTGTCGGATACCTACTCAAGGCATCTGCAACCACATTGGCCTTCCCTGGGTGGTACTGAAGTAGGATGTCAAAATCCTTCATCAACTTCAGCCATCTGCTCTGTCTCATGTTCAACTCCTTCTGAGTGAACACATACTTTAGGCTCTTGTGATCTGTGAAAATCTCCACCCTCTCACCATACAGATAATGCTTCCACAGCTTCAAAGCAAATATCACTGCTGCCAGCTCCAGGTCGTGGATAGGGTAGTTCTTCTCATGGGGACGCAATTGCCTGGAAGCATAGGCAATCACCTTCCCGTGCTGCTGTAACACACAACCCAGCCCCTTTCCTGAAGCATCACTATAAATAGTGAAACCACCTGATCCTGAAGGCAACATCAGAATCGGAGCTGTCGTCAGCCGCTTCTTCAACTCATCAAAAGCTGCCTGACACTCCTCTGACCATACATACTCAGTATCCTTCCGGGTCAACCGTGTCAACGGCTCTGCAATCCGGGAGAAATCCTGCACAAATCTCCGGTAATATCCTGCCAGCCCCAGGAAACTCCTGATCTCTGCAACTGAAGTCGGCGCTGCCCATGCCTCAACTGCTACAATCTTTTTGGGGTCAACTGAGATTCCATCTCCAGTCACCACATGCCCCAAGAAGTCCACCCGGTCTAGAAAGAACTCATATTTGGAGAGCTTCCCGTAAAGCTGCTCCTTCTTGAGAATCTCCAGCACTATCCTCAAATGCTCCTCGTGCTCCTCCTCAGTCTTAGAATATATCAAGATATCGTCAATGAACACCACTACAAACTGATCCAGATACTGATGGAACACCTTGTTCATAAGGTTTATAAACACTGCTGGTGCATTGGTTAGCCCAAACGGCATAACCAAAAACTCGAACTGCCCGTACCGCGTCCTGAAGGCGGTCTTGGGAATATTCTCCCCTTTCACCTTCACCTGATGATATCCCGACCTCAGATCAATCTTGGAAAATACCCGAGCTCCGCTCAACTGGTCAAACAGATCGTCGATCCGCGGCAGTGGGTATTTGTTCTTGATCGTGAGGTTGTTGAGTGCCCTATAGTCAATACACATGCGTACTGACCCATCCTTCTTCGGCACGAACAACACTGGTGCACCCCATGGCCACGAACTCGAGCGGATGAAGCCCTTGTCCTGTAGCTCATCCACTTGCTTCTTCAGCTCCACCAGCTCGCTGTTGTTCACCCGATAGACATGCTGAGAGATGGGCTCCGCTCCTGGAACCAAGTCTATCGAGAACTCAATGTCCCTGTCCGGTGGCAGTCCCAACAACTCCTCAGGGAAAACATCCATATACTCTGCTATCAAGGGGTGTGGAATCGTCTGCTCCTCGACCGAGACTCCACAGAAGACTCCGCTGCTCTGCTCTGCCTGACATCTGGAGTACTCGAACTTTGGCTCCCCCGGCGCTCTGAAGAGAACTCTACCCCCTCTGCAATCAATGCTAGCGTGGTGCCTGCTCAACCAATCCATGCCTAGTACTATATCATAGTTCGGCAATGGCATTACGAGCAGGCTCACCTCCAACTCACGGCCTCCCAAAACTACTCTCTGACCCATACAAATATCACTCACGAGGATAATACCACCCCCGGTCGTGATCTTGTAAGTCCTAGGCAACGATTCAGCTATGATACCGTGTCTAATCGCAAAAGATACTGATATGAAGCTATGCAATGCACCAGAATTAAATAATACAAATGCTGGACTGGAGTTGAGAAGAATCATACCTGCAATCAGCTCTCCAGTCACCTCTGCCTCTCCAGCTGCCATGGCGAAGGCTCACCTCTGGTGGCCTCCCCTGGCCTGCTGCTGGTGCTGGACAAACCTCTGCTACTGAGTCGGCAGGGCTGGTCCCCGCTGCTGGCCCACTGGAGCTCTAGCTCCACCTTCCGGAGCTGCTCATCCCATACGGCACTCCCTCATCTGGTGATCTGCTGAACCACACACCATGCACAGGCCCAGCCTCTTCCTGCACTCAAGGAAGACGTGCCCAGGCTTCTTGCAGTAGGCACAAGTGCTACCCTGTCTCTGACCCTGCTGGTGCTGCCTCGGCTGCTGCTGATGAGCCGGCCTCTGCTGAATCGGCTGAGGCTGAAACTGCCTCGGCTGCTGAAACTAAAAGTGAGGCCTCTTGGCCTGGCCTCCGTTGCTGCCACTGCCCCCAACTGGGTCTCTCCCTCTCTTGAGCCTAAGCTCAAGATCATCCTCTGCTAACAGGGCTCCCGTCAAGATCTCCTCAAACGAAGCATCTCTGTTCCCCTTGGTCAGGGACTTGACCTCCTTGAGCAGACCCTTCCGGAACCTCTGGGCCTTCGCCGTCTCGCTCAACCCCTCAATAAACCTGCCGAGACGGCCAAACTCTCCCGCATACTCCTATACTGAGAGGCTCCCCTGGACCAAGCTCTCAAATTGCGTCTCCAAGGCTCTGACTGCTGAATCTGGAAAGAACTTCTTCTTGAAGAAGCCCTTGAACTGCTCCCAGGTCTGCCCTGGTACCCCCATCCTGGGGTCTGACTGATACCAGGTGCGAGCAAGATCTCGCATCCGGCTAGCTGCAGCCTCGATCTGAAGGTCTGCTGGAATCCTGGCCAAGCGGAAGATCTCCTTTATATGCTCGATCCACTCATCGGCATATAGGATCCCCTCTGTCCCCAAAAAGTCTCTGGGGCTCATCTTCTGAAACTGCTTGATCCCCGGTGTCCTCGACTGCTGCACCACTGGTCGAGCTGCGGCTGTCGTGACGGCCAACTCCATGCCTTTGTCCTGCCGAGCCTGCTGTCGGTCCATGAACTACTGGAAATACGTGAACATCTGAGCTGCGTCCACATGTCCTGGAGGCGGTGGAGGCTGGAAGGGATCCTCTGGAATGACCGGGTCCTGCCTCCCAGTCGGTGGATGCATACCCCCTGCTACGGCTGCCGAGGTCTCAACACGAGCTGAGGTGGCAGGAGCTGCAGTCCCCTGGCCTCGCCGTGCTGGCTGAAAGGTAGCAGTCCCCTCTATAGCATCCTCATGAATGGCACGCTGCGATCTAGTCTCTACCATCCTGAAGATAGACAAACAAGAGTATCAATTTCTGAGAAAGAAGCGAAATAATAAAGGCGGACAATTATAATTCAAAGGATCAGTTGACAAAGGATTTAGATGGCAATAAAAGAAATTTTCCTAAAGTGATTGAGTATCTTAAAATTAATGTCCTATATCCTATAGCAGGCCAGTGATTCTCTAGTTCGAGTACCACTACACTTCTAGTCTAGACCTGCATGGGCTACCACTAAAAACGTGTCACGACCCACACCCTAGAGTAAGGGCACGAGACGTGAATACGTCCAACCTACGCCGCAATGTCGGTGGTAGAACGCTGTCCTAGGTCACAACATTTAACAAAATATCTGTAAACAGTTTATACTCCCCGAATGGGGGTGACATAGCAATAATAAACTCAATCACAGCTAGGGAAGAGATAGCACGATATGAAACAGAACTCAAGGAAATATAATAGATAAAAGCAGTCTAAGATAATCCCAACAATATCCAACAGTACAAGGTCTCAGATGAAAGAATATATACAACTCTGAACTCCAAATAAGTCTAACTAAAACATGCTTCCAGACTACATAAAAGATAAACAGCCTAACTAATCTAGTCTAGGCAGTCGGGGGAATATCCTCAGCTACTGCTGGATCCTCCCGGGAGTCCAGCTCAAAGGTGTCATCTAAAGCTGCCCCGTAGTAAGTGTCCAGGCAAGCCTCCTCCTCGTCCTCTGTAATATTTTCAACAGGTCCAGTCAGGACAGGAACGAGTACAGTACATCTCAACAGATCATAGCAGGTTAGAAAATGTAAATATGCAGTAAAGTAAGATACAAGTACTGAAAGAAGTGCAGTATATAAACAGAGAGAGAACTGTAATAGAAATATCTACTATACATAAAGAAATAGCAGTGACTAGTGAGTCAGAGTACAACATGAACATGTAAATGGCATAGGAGATTCTGATACTACACTATGGAAGAGATTCTGATACTACACTACTTGGATAGTATTCACATGTCCACTTATACTCCCCCATACCCCCAATCAATACACAAGGATCCAGCCAGGTTAGGTTATGATTCCAAGCAATGGCCCCGCAGGGTGATACATGGATGCCCATAAATGGGTGATTCTGGGGGTTACCCAACAGTGTAAGATTATAGGAAGACTCAACGATCATAAGAGTATATGTCGTAAGTGATCAAAGAACCAAGAAGCATAGTGATACGCCATGTAAGTGAAATGCACAGAACATAGAGTACCCGATGCTCCATAAGGATAACATCCCAAGAAAGGATCCATATAGTACCAATCCGTGTGACCATCGTGACAGTACAAGTAAAGTAATCTACTGCAGGAATTAATTCTAAGCAGGATATGAAGTGATCAGACAATGTACTCGCCTGTATCTGAGTGTCCAATATGAAACGTACTGTCCAAGGAGTGGTGTCTGGCTCCTAATCAGAACAGCACAAGTCACAACAAGTCCAGAATAGTAAAATGGAGTCCTACTATACATTCTATATGATTCTAGGTCAATCTAGGCCAAGGTCAACTCTTGGTCAACTCTGGTCAACCCTAGAAGTCAAACTAGGTCAACCAAGTCTAATCAAGTCTAAACTCAACTAACTAGGTCTAACAAGTCTGTACTAACCTACCTTAGCCCAATCAAGCCTAGTTAGCACTCTACACATACACAAAGTCAACCCAATGATCTATGCCCCTACCTAATACAATACATGTCTATGTGATGGTCATACATCAATAGATTATCACAATCCATATACCCACAACCTTCATAACTTATATATTAATCCACACTTTTCATTATATATACATAAATACATCTATATTAGAGTGTACATTATATATATATATTAACATAGATAGGCATAAAGAAGAACATGTGTAACTGTGTGTGTGTGTGTGTGTGTAGTGGTCATACATATTTGCAGGAAACACCCAAAACAGTGAAGGAAAGAGAAAGTGTGTGGTGTGTATAGATGTAAGGGTGAAAGCTCAAGTGTCAAGTAGTGAAAGCTATGTGTGTGTGGTTTACAAGAGTGTCAGGAATGCAACCAGTGAAGAGGGGAAGGCCTGTGTGAGAGCACTGTACAACAGGACTTAGATTAGGAATGTGTGAGTGTGTGCTATGTAACTGTGTGTGGACAGGTAAGGCAAAGTGTAGAATTGCAACAGGGATGAGCAAAACAGTGCTAAACTGGACAGCAAGGTCAGTCCTTGCACTTCCTTAACGCAGCTACAATTCCCAAATTTTCCATCTCAAAACCCAAAATTAGTTTAACAACAACCAGGTTCCTATTATTAATTTGAACAACACACCTTTAAAAGGAAGAAGGGAAATAGTTCAAAGGGTTTACTATGCATTAAACAGTCAATTAACAAATCTCAGGTTTATACAAAACTGGAACTTAATCTCAGTTTTGAAGAATACTTAATCAGTGAAGATTTTAATGAATCCCAGTTTTGAACCACATATGGGACTCAGATTTACAGTCTAACTAAAATCACCAATCAAGTTCATAATAACCCAGGGAAAATTGGTTCAACAGTTATACTTAACTTCAGGTTTCAAGTTTTATGCACCAAGTGACTGCATTAGTTAACTTAGAATCACAACAGTAATATATTGAACTACAATCAAAGTAACAGTCCAAAACCCTATCAATTCAATCCAATAGCTCACAAATCAACACAAAAATGGAACCATAGTTAGAAAACATATAGAAGAACAAGTCTAGGAACTAAAACCCAATATTTTAACAGTGATTAAAGGGTTTAACAGTTGACAGGTTCAAGTTTACAAAACTGGAAAGCACAGGAACTGATACATGAGTTCAACATCTGCCATTTGATTAAAAACCTAAGGAAACGTAACAAAATTCAATTCAAAGAGTTGGTAATGCATACACACAACATATAGGTGTCCCCCAACCTGTTCGTGTCCACCAGGATGAACACAAACGTGTCCAGGCAACCAGGATACAAAATCAGTGTACAGTGAGCTGTTCCTCGTGCACGTGTGCACGCGTGTCGTGCACACGACACAGCACGTATTACGCCATGTGCTCGTGTCCCCACCTAGTATAGGTCTAGATGTCCATGTCTATGTGTCTGCACAGTATCCTCGTGTCGCCGTGTCTGACTTACACTCGCGTATCAGTGGCCATAAACAACAATGCACAGTGCAGTGTGAAATCGGTGCGATTGAGATTTCTCCCACACTGCTCGATAAGACGAGCTAAAAATTGGTCTGTGTCATGTCAGTCACGTGTCCTAAGTGTCACCAAAGTTTCAGCCCAAATAGTGTCGTGTCGTGTCCGCTACAGACCCCGATAGGCAGGGGAGCACTGTAGCACGCGCACGAGCGTGTGCACGCGCGTGTCCACACCACAAAATTGACACACAGCGACACGAAAACTACCACAGAAGATCAAAAATGCATAAGCAATAGTAAAACTAACATTCCTATTCAAACACAAATTGAAATCTCGATCGAAATGCCCTTTGTGGCATTTCGTCGAACACCTATGCTGTTCACTGATACGTGTTCGATACGGACACGTACAGGACACGAAATTGAGCAAACCCTATTTCTACAGCACAAGGGCACCTAGGGCTTCCTATTGATGAAGACAAAATGAAAATCCATGGAGAAATGGAGAGATTACCTATTCTTGAGCTATGGGTAAAAAAGCCCCAAATGGAAATATTCCTCAAGCCACCCAAAATCTCACAAATTGTTGTTTCCCTGCAAACGACCAATACCAGCAGCAAGAGCATTAATTTTTGGTCCTAATGAAATTGGTTTGGGGAAGAAAGGATTTAAATTGGATTTTTAATGAATTTTAGAAGATGGAACTCACCTCTTTCCTTAGAACTTTGGATAAACCCTAAAAGAGGCTAGCCCTAAAATCTAGGAGAGATTTTATAAGGGGGTTGACCTAGTTGGCCGGCCAAGGCTAGGTTGGGTTAGGGTGGCTAGCTTAGGTTGAGCCTTCTAAGGTTTAAGTCATAATCATGGCTTATGACTTCACAAGTCATAACTTAACCAATCTAATCCCAAATTACCCCAAACTAATTCTAATGAACCAAAAATCACTAACTTAGGTCATACTAGGGTTTCTTAACCTAACCAAGATGTTCTGACCTAGGTTAGCCTATAGGGCAGTCTCCTAGTCAACACCAGTCAATATCTAAAACTAGCACCAAACAAATATACTAAAAATCACCTAAAATCACCTAAAATCACATTAATTATAATAAATAATAATAATTCCAAATTAATTCCAAAATTTTGAAAATGACCAAAATACCCTCAAGCTAGAAAAGTGGCAGTGACACCTTGTGCTGTGTCCGAAGAGAAATAGCCCCCGCACAGCAGGACACGCGCACAGCCCCCCGCGCGCGCGCACCCGCGTGTGCACTTGTCGAATACGACACGATGCGACATGGAGACACCCTCAGTCGTGAAGAATCGTGTAAGCGACAACAAATACTAATTTCCTATTCAAAAAGATTTCAAAAATAACACAAAAACTTCGTCTGTGGTATTTCCACAAACACAAAGAGCAGTGCACTGATACGTGTCCAGTTTGGACACGAAAGGACACGAAAACTTAGGGTTTCCTATTCCTACTATTAGGTTAGGTCTAGGGCTCCCTAATGATGCAAAAATCTCAGGATTCTATGGTGAGAATAGGAAGTTACCTCAAAGTATCAAACCCTCCAAAAAAACTCTAAAGAGATGTGCTCCTCTTGATGGTGAAACTCCTCCAAATTGATTTGAATTAGAGAGTAAATTGTAACAACAACAAGAATACCCAAATTAAAATCTATTGCAATTTGTTTGGGGAAAAAAGGAGCTAAAATGGATTTCCTAGAGATTTTTGAAGTTGGGACATTACCTCTTTCTAAAGCTTGTTCTTCCTTAGAGGCTAGCCCTAATTCTAAGAGAATATTTATAAGAGGGAATCCCAAGGATGGGTTAAGTGGCTGGACAAAATGTTAGGGTTAGGGTTGGGCACTTGACTAATGGGCTTTGGGCTTAGTCATAAAACAAATGACTTAAAAATCATAAGTCATGACTTGTGGTCAAAATCCTTCCATTCAAACTCAAAATTCCTAATTGGTTTCCCTAACTAGAGTATGGTTAACTTAACTTAACCTAGGATCTCATATCTAGTCAAGTCTAACTTAACTAGGGTTAGGTCACAAAGTCAAAGCTAGTCAAAGTCAACCTAGTCAACCCTCATTAGGCTCTAGGTCAACAGTCTCTAAGGCTATACTAGTCAAACACCAAAATCATAAGTCATGATTTAAATAGTTTAAAAATGATTAAAAATTACCAAAAATCATATTATTAATTAAATATCATAATTAAATAACTTAAAATATAAAATTTCAAAATTATCCTCATGTTAGAAAACTGGGTGTTACATGGGGGATCAGTACGTTCGTCCTCGCATGTACTGAAGCAAAGATCTTCTTTCCAAACCAACATTTTAATATTTATGTTGAATCATGCAACTTAGCTTATGATCTTGCTATGTTCTCCTTAGGGTCCATTTCATGGCAACTTCAAAAGCGTAAAGTATGTTATCATAGCAGTATGTTATCGAATTGAATAGGCAAACAAACAAGCAATCTCGTGTTTGATTCGTGGTACGACTTACCAAGTCGACGCACTCGCCCTTGCACCGACGCAAGGTGAATACGCCGTAATCCTTCTCTGTCATGTTATTGTGCATCTCTAGGCAGGATCTCTATGCGGGACGCATATGCGCCTACACTTTCAATCCATCGTTCCTTAACTATATGAGGGCCGTTGGCGTATCCGCGCCGGAATGGACTAAAGGAGTTCCTTTCTTTTCTCTCCTTCTTTTCTCTCTATTTGGTCGGGCTGCCCGGCGTTTCACGGGTTGGATCACATCCCAACAACCGAAACGTTCCCGCTGCATACCATCATTTGTGGCTTTTTCCATCTTGTTTAAGGATGTGCGCCTACAAAGATTATTCGATTCCCTCTTAGGCCAAAGCGATTCCGGGGCGCTCTGGCATTTAACCGTTTGGGGAAAACACCCGTGCACGGGCGATATCATATTTTATCTCGAGCCCATTCCAATCGACCATGCAACGCCCTTATCATTCAAGCAATTAACTTCAAACAACCAAACATAGTCTTGAGTCCGAGACTCAGACTTATCATCTCGCATCTCTTTCGTTAGCTTTCTGTGTTCTTATATTTCATACTTCGTTTCAATGATTCAATGGCATCGTGCCTCAACTCAATGCTCGTCAACCGAACGACCCGAAGGACTTGAACACCTTTCGAGGTACCATGTCATATCCGACAGTTCTGCCACATTTATGCCACAACTGTATTCTCTCGTAACGAAGCCATCTTTTATTATCCCGTACACGTAGGCACGTTTCGACTGTATATCCATGTTCTATAACTTAGCATTCAATGTTCGGGACTTGCGCTAGGGCGCTCGCCTATTGTCTTTCAATGTTCTAGCCGTCTAACTTGTGCAGCAAAGGCACGGTATGGTTTATGTACTAAGGCACTTGCCGAGTACAGTTATCCCATGTTCTTACGGCTTGCGTACCGAGGCGCTCGCCTATGCGATATCCAATGTCCCATAGCGACTCGTGCATACTGATGCACGTTTCATTTCAATTGTTCTAACTTAGTGTTCGACTCACACTATGATTTATCTCCGATCGGACCACGCTCGTGGCGTCGATAGGTTAACTTTTAGCATACAATGATATATTTGACTTATCGAATGAAGGAGTAAAAAGAAGTCAATTCTCCCACCTTGAGTCGATACGCCTTCGTCGTTTTGCCGAGCCGTTGCGGCTCGATTCCCTAACTTTGTTGCACGGCCACTCTCCTGACTTAGCCATTCGAGCACTTCGTGCTTCATTGAGTTATACGTCCGATTTTCCTTAGCGTGCCCAAGTCTCGGCCCGTCGCAAGGCGACGATTTGATTTCGCGGACCCCTTACTAAATATGTCAAAAGATCGACCTCTAATATTTTCCTGTCAAAGTATAACCTGCACACGAAACCAACTAAAATCAATACTTGCATCGATTTGGACTTGCGCCTTGGTCGATTCGATTTCTTAGAATCTTCGAGCTGATTCAACGCACTCATCCTTCGGGGCAACGCGGCGCTTCGCATCGATTCACTCGATGCATTCTTTCGGGACAAGGCAACTCTTCGCATCGACTTAGTTCGATGCATTACTCGGGTCGACGTAACTCTGTATATCGATTCGCATCGATACATTTTATTCTGTCCACGCGACTCGTTGAGTCAACGCTTCAGCGTAATACGTCGTGCGGAGCAGGACATTACACTATGATCTTTCGAAGCCCCACTAATCTTTCAATTTCAAATCCTAAGCCAGTTATAACCCTCTAGTCGATTTGCCAGTACGGTACAGTCTAGAAGTTCAGAGTGATTGTAATCAAGAGGCTTGACAGAAGTGAGACACTTCACAATTGAAGTCAGTCGAGCACTTCGGATCAAAGCTCGTGTTTGTAGAAGTTGACAAGGACTTCGGATAAAAACTTATGATTTTTCCATAGTGGATTTCAACTGGGAATTAGAGTTCTTCCGACTGGATTTGTCCTCACAAGAGGGATACCAGTATACATTGCCGTCTTTAAGTTTTCTCTTTGCACTTTACTTTTACTTACTCATAACTGTGATATATTTCTGTGATCTTAGTGCTAATATTTTTTAATAGCTAATATTCCGCTACCTACTCTATTCACCCCCTCTAAAGTATATTGCTTTATATTTCGTTCATACAATTGGTATCAGAGTAGATTATATAGGTAAAGTAAGGTAACATTGTTATTTTTTATATATAACTGCTGTCACATAGATCACTATATCATATATGGCAAGCGTGAAGTTCACAATTGAAGGCCAAACCACAAACATACCCCCACTGTTTGATGGTTCCAACTACACTTACTGGAAAACACGTATGAGTTTTTTTTGAAATATCTAGATTTCGACTTATAGTCAATTGTAGTTGACGGCTATAAAAAGCCTCCACGTGTTCTTATTGATGGAAATTTGGTTAAAAAAGCACCTGACAAGTATACTGATTCTAAAAATAAAAAAGCCAATCTTGACGCACGTGCTATTAATGCTTTATTTTGTGCTTTAGACATAACTGAATTCAATAGGGTATCTACATGTACAACATCTCATGAGGTTTGGAACTTCTCAAAGACATTCATGAAGGCACAACTCAAGTCAAGGAGTCCTAGATCAGTAGACTTACGCAAGAGTATGAGGCGTTCAAGATGAAGTCGAACGAGTCAGTTACACAAATGTTTACAAGATTTTTGGATATTGTAAATCCTTTGTCCTTCCTAGGCAAGGAATACAATAACCATGAGAAGATTCACAAGGTGTTGCGAGCTCTCACAAAGCACTGGATTCCGAAGGCTACGACGATCGTTGAAGGAAACGACCTCACTACCATGTCTCTTGAAACGCTCATGGGAAAGCTACTCACTCACCAGCTGGAACTTCAAAATGTTGAAGATGCTGTACCAAAGGAGAAATCATTTGCCTTCAAAGCTCAACAACGAAGAACTGTCGAAGAAGATTCTGACGACAGTGACTCCGACACTGAGGATCAAGCTCTACTAGTAAAGAATTTCAAGAAGTTCATGAGGTTCAACCGAAGAACGAAGGAACACAACAGCAACAACAATAACAATGAAGAAGATCCAATTTGCTACGGTTGTAAGAAGAAATGACACATCAAGAAGGACTGTCCGATAACATCATCATCATCAACCAGGAAAGACAACAAGTATGAAAAGAATTACTTGAAGAAATCTACTTCCAGAAGATATGCCAACACAAGCATTTAGCATGAAAGCGAAGCCAGCGATTCAGAAGATGAACAATCAGATAATGTTGCAAATGTATGTTTGATGGCTTATGATCAGGTAAACTCACACCCCCTGTTTGATACATATAATGATTTTACATTTGATCAGCTAGGTGAAAGTTTTAGTAACCTCTTAGATGACTACAAAAAACTGCTTGACAAATACCAAAGCTCTAAGAAGGTACTCAAAGAGTACAAAGGTGAAATAGAAAGACTTATCGACTTACTAGGTGAGGTTAGAAATAGTAAAAACCCTAGTGAGACTGGTGAGCTTTCTTCTGTGAAACTGCAACTACATGAGACTACACGATTATTCGATGAAAAGGCAAGACCATTGCTAAACTTGAGAAAGATTTACTCAAAGAGAAGAAGAGCCATCACTGTGCATTAGTCAAAATTGATGCACACACAGTTGACTATAACACAATTTATAACACCTCCAAAAGGTTGAAAATTAGGTTAGAAAATAGCCCGAAGTTGCTGCTTCCTATCCTAACACGTTTCAATTATCGAAACATCGGAACATAGTCAAACCTAATATTGTCAGACCAAACATAGCCAAACCTTTGACCAAGAAGACTAACCGACATGCATTCTACTACAAGTATCCCACTATAACACCAAGACCTACCAATCATGCACAATACACTACACCAAACACTCAGCATGCTAGATGTCATTATTGTGGCACCATTGGTCATATTTTACCTATATGTAGAGTAATAAAATTAGTTGATTTAAATGTATGTGCATGGATACGAAAGACTAACATATCCGGACCCTACAAGAAATAGGTACCAAAAGTTTCATCTGCAAACTTCTTTGTAGGTGGAACACCCTACTTATGCTAGGAGCAAGTGGATCATCGACAGTGGCTGCTGACGGCACATGATCGGTGATGTTTCTCTATTCATAACACTGTCGAAGAAGAAAGAAGGATACGTCTTATTCGATAACAACTTAAAAGGATATATATAGTAGGTATCAGCAACATTGTTAAGGCTCTCTAACTTGTGATTAAACATGTCTGTCTAGTAACTGAGTTAAAATATAACCTACTCATCATAGGCCATTTAGCTGACCATGGTTATGGTATTAACTTTGTCAAAGATAAATGTACTATAGTTGATAGCTCAACTGGTAGTACTATCTTTGAAGGTATTAGAGAAGACAACATATATATTTTCTATTTGTTGGAAGATGCTAACAATACAAGTATATGTTTACTCGCCAAGAACGATGAGAGTCAACTATGGCACAAGAGACATGAACATGCAAACATGGACACAATTTCAAGATTATCCACAAAGAAATTGGTACGAGACTTACCTGACATCGTCTTCAAGAAGGATACGGCATGTAGAGAATGTGAAAAGAACAAAGCTACCCGATCCACATTTAAGTCCAAAAATGTTGTAAGTACCACTAAATCTCTACAATTGCTGCATATAGATTTATTTGGGCCAGTAGAATTGCTAGCCTAGGTTGTAAGTTATATGCTTTTGTAATAGTAGATTATTTCTTTAGATACACGTGGATATATTTTCTCGCACGCAAGAATGATACATTATCTGAATTTGTCGTATTTTATAAGAAAGTTCAAAATGAGAAAGGATTCATGATTACTCATATTCGAAATAATCATGGCGGCGAATTCGAGAATACAGAGTGTGAGCAATTTTGTGACACACACGGATATTTGCATGAGTTCTTCTGCCATAGGACTCCACAACAAAATGGAGTTATGAAATGTAAGAATATAACTCTATCTGAAATGACTAGAGTAATGTTGAATCAATTTAGTCTACCCAAATATTTTTGGGTAGAAGCTGTCAATACAGTCTGCTACGTTCTTAATAGGGTTCTAATTCGACCTAAATCGTAGAAGACTCCCTATGAGTTATGGTTTGATAGAATACCCACAGTTTTTTATTTCAAAATCTTTGGTTGTGAATGTTATCATTAATACTAAAGATAATTTGGGTAAATTTAACGAAAAGGATGATAAGGGTATCTTTTAGGTTATGTGGCCAAAAGCAAAAGGTACCGAGTCTTCAACAATAAGTCAATGATCATCTAAGAATCAATGAACGTCACCTTTGATGAATTAAACCAACAGACGATCAATAACAATGATGATGAAGACATCAGTACACCAAGCAAGGCATGTACAGAACCTGAAATAGGAACCTGCTACCTTGAAAGTCTGCCAAAAAGAATAAAATTCATGGTTGAATACCCCCAAGGACCTGGTAATTGGTGAGACCACCCACGACATAAGTACTCATTCCTCTACCAGAGATATAGCTTCTTGTGTTGCATTTATTTCACAGCTAGAACCTAAAACTATTGAAGACGTATGTAGTAATAACTATTGATTAGATGCTATACAAGAGAAACTAAACCAATTTGAACAAAATCAAGTTTGGAAACTTGTTTCTAAGCCCATTGATCATCCGATCATTGGCATCCATTGGGTATTCCGAAATAAATTAAATAAGAATGGTTTAGTCACTCGTAACAAGGATCGACTCGTAGCTCAAGGATACAACCAACAGGAAGGTATTGACTACGATGGGACCTACATCCCTGTTGCTAGATTAGAATCCATTCGTATGCTATGTGTATTTGTATGTTTTTCTAACTTTAAACTTTTTTAAATGGATGTAAAGAGTGCTTTTCTTAATGGTTTTATAAAAGAAGAAGTTTATGTAGCTCAACCTCCAGGTTTCAAAAGGTAATAGTTTTTCAAAAGGTACGACAGTCTAAGCTCTTTTCTACTTGATAATAGTTTTTCAAAAGGTAAGGTTGACACTACACTGTTTATAAAGTCCTTAAATGGAAATCTTCTTTTAATTTAAATTTATGTTGATGATATTATCTTTGAATCTACTGATGAATCTCTCTGTAAAGAATTCTCTAAGTGTATACAGAATAAGTTTGAGATGAGCATGATGGAAGAACTAAAATTCTTTCTTGGACAGCAAATCAAACAAACCAACAATAGGACGTTCATCAACCAAGCCAAGTACACAAAAGATTTGCTAAAGAAGTTCAATCTGAAATCCGTCAAACCCCTTGGCACTCCAATGGCAACTTGAACCAAGCTTGATGTAGATGAATAAGGCAAACCTGTCGACATACATAAGTATCGAGGTATGATTGGTAGTTTACGTTATTTAACTGCTAGTCACCCTAAGATAATATTTAGTATTGGCTTGTGTGCAAGATTTCAAGCTAATCCTAAGGAATCACACATGTACGGAGTTAAGCGTATCTTCCGATACCTTAAGAGCACTTCTTTTGTCAGCTTATGCTATCCCAAAACCACATCCTTTGACCTAACCGGTTATTCGAATGCTAATTTTGCTGATGTAAAGTTGATAAAAAAAGTACAAGCGTCACGTGTCATTTCCTAGGTAAGGCTTTAGTCTTTTGCTTTAGCAAAAAGCAAAATTCTGTTGCATTATCGACTATTAAGGTCGAGTATATCCATCGTAGGACATTTTTGTTCACAAATTTTGTGGATGAGGCAAACCCTAGAAGACTTTGATTTATACTACACACACATACCCATTTTCTGTGATAACACTAGCACCAAAATCTAACTAAGAATTATGTATGTCACTCTTGTACTAAGTACATTGAGATTCAACATCACTTTCTTATAGATCACCAAGAAAATGGTGACATCAATTTAGAATATATAGACAGAGAGAAACAATTGGCTGACATCTTTACAAAACCCTTAGTGAAAGATAGATTCAATTATTTACGTCGAGAATAAGGAATTTTAGATATCAATAATATTAATTAATTTTATCTTATTAATATATTTTAATATACAAAAACAATTTTCGAGGCAAACCTATGAAGGGTATGTCTGTCACCACGGCTACGGCTAAAGCAAAGCGGTACTTAAGTATCCCCTGGTGGACTTCCGTTAGCTGGGACAGTACCCCTACAGTTTATCTGAGATAGTCCCTACATAACAAAATTTAATTCATAAAATAATTTTAATTATATTAATTAAAATGAAAAATTACTAATTTCGGAATTAAATAATTAAAATAGAATGATAAATTTAAAGTAACATTTTGTATTTTGTACAAAATGGCCTCAACAGAGTTCATGGCAAACTCGATCCAAATTCTGCCCGAGTTTGGCTCGAACTCGGTTGGTGTCGGGTTTATATAGAATTCGAATGGCCCACTTTCTATTTCTTCTTCCTCCTCCTCCTCAAACAGCCGCACCATAGCCAAAAACCGAGAAAACCTACCAAACCCCAGTTTTTCAAACTTTGATTTCTTCCTACTCCTTTGGAATTTTGTATTAAAATTTTAGAATCAGGCTTGGAATCTCCTCCTCTTCCACATACTCAAATCTGAAAAAGGTATAATTTCCTCTATCTCTCCATCTCTTAATTTTTATTTCAAATTCATAGAAACTTTCTATTTCATTGAAAATCATGCCTAGAGTTAGCAATCATTTGAATAGAAAGAAAACGACTAGTGATACAGACTCTTCTTCTGAACCAACCCTCAGATCTCTCTTTTCGTCTATCCAAACGGACGATGGGACATTCAATGAGTTTTTCTTTGAAACTCTAGAATAATCTTTGCTATGGTTACAAATTTTTCTATTCGTAATATTTGCCTCGGCGCACCGATAAAATGGATGATCTTTTCGTCACATAAACCATATTTTGAAGCTTTGGATGGCATGTTTTTGTCACTCATTCTTTTCTTATTGCCACCAATACAGTTAGGTTATTTTACTACAATTTTACTCTTATTGACGATGACTATCTTGTGAAAAGTCGTGTCGCTGGCATTGATATTCAATTTAATGATAAAGATCTAGTGACGACCCTACAAATTTCAAACATAGGTGAGCCACTTATCGATATCACTGATTTTGAATTTTCCAACGTCATGACTTTGACCAAATTCAAAAATCAAATCTGTGCTCCTGATCCCGTCCGTCCCGGCAAGTTTAAAGCCATGAACTTGAGTTTGTTATTATATGAGTTACATCGGATCATCCTTCTCACCATACTACCCAAGTCCACCTCAAAAGACGACGTAACCAGTCTTGAATTTTTTGCTATCTGCCACATTCGTTATAGGATTCCTTTTTCTGTCCCTAAGACTATTATTCGGATGATGGCTAGGTGTCATGAGATGAACAGAAATCTTCTCTACGCGATGATCCTATCTATCATCTTTTAGCATTTTGAGATTAATTTGTCTTCTTGTGCTCGTGACTCTGAGCCCAAAAATTTGTAGCTTTTATGTCGTAGTGCTTCTGTCCCTCCTGATCCTCGTACTGCACCACCTCCTTCACCTCAGACCTATCCTATGTCCTTTGAGGGCATCTATCAGCATTTGGATGAGTTGTGGCATGCTCAACTGGATGAGCATAACTCTTTGCGAGCGTATGTGACCAAGACATTGAAGGAACAAGAGTTTCGAGATGTCAGTCGGTTTCAGGCCCTTGCAAACTCTTTTATGGGTCTACATTTCTCTTAGATTGGTCAGTATGCCAGTTTTCTTCCACGAGATCCTACTATTTCTGGTTACCGCTATGAGAATGAGGCGGTTCATCATTTCTTCAATCCTGATAACACCTATGAATGGTACCGTGGTCCTGGTGCTACTCCACATCCGTCTCATGGAGCTGGTACTTCTGGTATTGGACCTTCCTAATATGGTGATGCTGTTACAGCCCATGATGATGATGATTCTACCTAGATGAGGACTTGATCTAGACGCTACAATTTTTGTCTAGATGTTATCTTATTAGACTCTACTTATATCTATGTTTTCTTGGAAATGCTCCTACATTCTAAGATAATACTTTTTAATCTATGCACTTTTTAATATGACTTCTGAGATGCTGAGTTTGTTGTTCCAAACTCTTTTGATTTTATTAATTTTTATTTCAGCATTGATTGTCCCTTTTGTTATGCACTTATGCTTAATATTATCTTTCATATTATCTCTGCTACTGTTTCAAATTATAAACTGCTTATAAAATTTATGTTATTTTTTTATATTATCTCTGCTTTTCTTCATTGTTTGTTGCTTAAGCATAAATTACAGGGGAGCTTATCTCTTTACAATTATTTTGCTAAGTGACAACGGGAGAGAAAAGGATCTAACAACATTTTAAGGATAATATATGTCAAGAGGAGACAATACCAAACACGTTTTGAGATTTTCAAATCTAGACCAAGATATTATATCGATCAAGGTTTGTCAATTATCAAAATGGGGGAGATTGTTGGCCCATTGGTCATGGTCGAAATGAATTTTAATAATTAATCTGACCCTGTCTCGATATAAGGGCTACTTGGATGAACTGTGACAGCCTATGCCCACTACCGTTCAAGACTTGGAGCTGTATTTGTCATCGCATCTGTATTTCAATTCTAAATATACTTTTGTATTTTATTGAGTCTACGAATACAATGTAAACGGTGTCGTACTAGCAAATAGGCTACCCAAGAAATATTTTTAAAATATTCTTTCATTTTGAAAACAAGTCCATTCACAAAAGCCTAAACTACTTCCTAACTGCTTGAAACATTTGAAATCCAAAAAACCTGAGTTCAAACCCAACGAATAACCCATTCGGGACTAGCAGAATTCTGGACGAATTTGCCCTGAATTTGGCTACCCTGAACGTCGGATTTTAAACTCAGTCTTCCCGCGATTACGGATGCAACGGCTATATACCGAGATTCTCTTATAGAATTCCGCCCTAATTTTCCCTTTGGAAATCCTATAAATAGAGAAGAATTCTACCATTTCAATACACTCATTCACCTTCATATCTCTTCTCTCTTACGATGTTCCAAAGCCCCACTAAGATTTCTATTTCAAATCCCAAGCCAGTTTTAATCCTCTAGTCGATTTGCCAGTGCAGTACGGTATAGAAGTTCAGAGTGATTGTAATCAAAAGGCTTGACAGAAGTAAGACACTTCACAATTGAAGTCGGTTGAGCACTTCTGATCAAAGCTCGCGTTTGTAGAAGTTGACAAGGACTTTGGATGGAAACTTATGATTTTCATAGTAGATTTCAACTGGGAGCTAGAGTTCTTTCGATTGGATTAGTCCTCACAAGAGGGATACCAGTATACATCATCGTCTTTGAGTTTGCTCATTGCACTTTACTTTTACTTACTCATAACTGTGATATATTTTTGTGATCTTGCTGCTAACATTTTTTAATAGCTAATATTCTGGTGCCTACTCTATTCACCCCCCTCTAGAGTATATCGCATTTGATTTTGTTCCTATATTTTCCAGCAATACATTCTCTGATGAAGTTTCAATGTTAACTCCATATATATGTGCGATGGAATTTCTTAGCAGTACATTTCTTGTTAAAGTCTTGAAACCATAACATTGTACTCTAATGATGTGTTGTGCTCAGACATGATCATATTAAAATTCTCTTTCATGAACTTTGTGTGAAAAGAAGTGATTGGTGGAAAGTTAAAGGGAAAAGAGGAAGAACACTTCAAGAAATATTACCTTCTGAAGATCGATCTTTTTTTCGACTTCTAACATAACCAAAGATCAAAGTTCTTAGCAAAATGATGCTTAATCCTCTTGCAAGTTTGCATAAGTTTGTTGGAACTCGAACTTGCAAATTCATGATAAAGAAGTGGTGATCAGCCAAAACATCCCCTATTTATAGAGATAGAAAGTCACATAAACACATAAAGCTACAGTATGTGGCAACGCATTATGCGACATGATTTTTGATGAAGAGATCAAACCAAAATTAACTATTTCGTAGTTTTTTGTTCCTTAAATCGGGGGGATAGTTGACTTAGCCTCATTCCAAGTGATTGTGAGAAACTGTCGCCATGAATTTTAAAGACAGTTCAGATTTTAAGGGATAAAGTCAAAAGCGATGACAGCATGGCAGGTGATCTTATGCTTCTAGGCTCAATGTGACAAAGTTCCCTTTCATGCTTCTTTCAAATTATTTTAAAACTTGTCCAAGTTTTAGAAACTTTGAAAGGGGACTTGTAGAAGCATGAAAATACAAAAGAGAGGCGCATGAACTTTATGCGCCTAAAGATGAAATCTCAAAAGCAGTTCTGTATTTAAAGATGCAGAGCCAAAGAGGGATCAGAAAGACGCATGGTCCATTAGACGCGTGACTATGTATCAGATGATTTTCTTGTCTTCTAGATAAAATGATGAACCTGGGCAGTGTACAGTGTACAGACTTTGAAGAAGGTGTCAGTGGTTACATCACCATAATTATTATATTTTTTACAACTGTATGGGCAAAGTTTTATGCGGCTATTTCCAAGATATAATTAAACGACGTTGAATGTTATTTGCAGTATGCATCTAGATGACATGCGTCTAAAGCTATTTGATGCATAGTACACCCATAGTGAAGAGATCATATGCTGATATAGCAATATTTCGTGCAGCACGTATGAAGGTGTAACCAACACTTTCTTGGAACAGGGGTATTTTTGACTTTTTCATAATTATTTTTATTATTGTGATTTCATAATATATCTTGATTGATAAATTATTTTACATAACTAAACTTTATACTTTGGTTAATTATTTAAATATATAAATAGTGCACATGTGTTATTCTTGAATATGACTAATGGTTAGCTTTTGACTAGAATAGTGGTTAGTGATCCTAGAAGATCCAAACCAACTTGTCATGACCACCCAACTAGATGATTAGGACTAGCCTAATCGAACTTTAGTTAGTCTCTAACTAGATTAGAAGGATTAGTTAGAAGGTTTGACTAAACACCTAATTAGGAAGGAAGGTTTATTTCCTAATCTTGTCATGACTTAGAGAGGGGCTTAGTGGACATTCCACCTTAACCAAAACCCTAAAATTAACCCTTCATAGCAGCCCGCTTTCCTATTAAAGCCCCATTTCATCTTCCTCCTCTTTTATTTAAAACCCTAACCCTAATTTGGAAGCTTCTTCCCCAAATCCTCCTACCACCAAATTTCCTCCAAATTTCTTCAAACCAATTGTATTCTCTTCCCATTGAAGAGAAGAAAGCTCTATTGGCTAGCTTGGGAGCATTTGGAGCACTTGGACCCTTGGAGCTTGAAGGGGATATAATCTAGGGATTTTACATTGGGAATCCACCTCTCAATTGGTATGAGCTCTCTAAACCCTTCACATTTTATTTATTTAGTGTAGATGCATTCATTTAGGACCCCCATTCCCATAGGGTGCCATTATAGAGGAGTTGAGGCTCTCCTCTTCCTATTTGAAGGTTTTTCTCTTTCGATTTTGATTCGATTTAGAGGAAATCTAAAATTCGGATTCTAGGGTTTGTGAGATTGATAAATTAGGTCATGCTAGTGTTATAGACCATGTAGGTATGTCTTGGGTCAAGTTTGGATCCATTTGGAGTGCGTATCACAAGAGTATCGGATACGCACGTCAAGTATTTGACACAATGACCCATAGAGCATTCTATGTCCTAATTTCAGTTTTGCATGTTATTTTGGATTTGATTTACCATGTTATATATATTATGGTTGTCTAGTGAAAAAGAATGGATTTGGTAGATTATAATTGGTTTGGGGGCTTGGTAATAGAGTGTTTTGTTCACTGTTCTTGTTCAGTCCCTAACACATGCATGAGTCGACCACTCAATGTTCTGTCTTGCCCTGCATCAAGAATGTATGGATCAATCTATACATATACTAACTATGCAGTCCATGTTGACTTAACATTCAGTCCCTCCTTAGCCTTTTTAGGTTCAGTCCTTGATCAATCATTTGATCAGTCCCCCATTGCATTTAAGTGTCCATCATTTCACTTGAGTGGATGATTGAGCCATATCTTTGTACCATTCAGTCCTCATCTTAGAAACTAGTCCAATTGCCTTAGTATCAGTCCTTGTCTACACTTGGGTGTCAATTCATTTTATGTTACAATCCTTATTATATGTATCCTGCTACCCTTCATATGCTACAGTCATATATGTGTTCGACATGACAAAAGGTTGAACGAACTTTTTGTATTATGAACGTAAAAAGAGTACAATCGATCCTTATGCGAAGAAATCTAAGTTCAAAAGTTTCTAGAAAAGTGTGACGGTGGAGATCGAGCACTGCAATGGCTCCTTTACTCTGTTGACGATCCGATGATGATATGAGACTTGCTCTGATTTTCTGGTGCCTTCGATGGAACTCTAGGGTTGTCGATCAGAAGAACGCTGAAGTTGAAGATTTTGATAATTCTGTGGATCTTCTTCTCCTCGATCATGTTGTTGGGGAAAACCTTTCCTATTTATAAAGGAGAGGGGCACATATACGATATGCATTAGAGTTTTGAGATATGAAAGAATCTGCCATCCTTGTACGGTACGGGCTTCTATGGCGCTGACACGTGGCGGGTGCTGAGACTCCCCTCAAATGAGATCTCTGGTGGTTATCAAAATAATCGAAGGAGGTGACAGATGGCGCGTGCCGATGTGCTTGTTCAGATGTAGCCAAGCAAATCTTGGGATTTTATCTCAGATTTGGATTCTGTGTAATCTTCGTCCAAGATTTAAATTAATCTGCATTTATCAACTTGATAAATCCTAATCCTATCTTTGAGAGAGGCGGTTTAAGCAAAATGATTGGGTGGGACCATGTCGTCTGTGCTTCAGACAAGGCTGGCTATGCTTCTGGGCGATGAGTAGACTGTGCTTCTGGAGACGACAGAACCACTGTGCTTTAGGACGACAAGTGGACTATGTTTGGAAGACAACGGGGCCTCTATGCTTTTAGGGCAACGAGTAGGCTGCATTTCGGGTAAAGTCATTGTGCTTTTGGGCGACGAGTAGGATGCGCCTTTAGATAGACCATTTTACTATACTTTAGAGTAGCAGTCGGGCTTGTACTGGAGGCAAATAGTTTCTTCTAAGTCATTGCTGAAAAAAGGGGCCATTGAACGGGCCGGGTCGGATCAGAGTGTTGTGCCGTTGGAGTTGAGGTGGTGTGAAAAAATCACCAGTTTGCATCTAAGGTTGGTGCAGGAATGTAGCTGCACCTCTGGATTGAAGGCATTGGTTTTGAAGTCTTCTTTTAAATAGCAATGAGTGACCACTCCTTAATGAACGACTCCCTCTTAATTGCCACCGCTACTTGGAGAATTTCAAGGGGTCCTAGGATAGTCTAGGACTTAGTCGAATAAACTTTATTTAATGAGGTTCATCGTGCTGAGTCCTAGGTTCATCCCATTAATGTAGGAATTTTGACCGTCGGCCATGTGGCCTGTGTTTTGGACCACTCCCGTCCTATATATAAACGGGGGTTTCTTCTGAAGAGTCACGTCTTCTTCTTCTTCTTATGCTTTAACACCAAGCAGGATCCAGACTTAGCTTCGAGCGGCGGCTGGCCTTGCCTAAGTCGGATTTTGGTTGAGGATTCCTTCGTTCAAAGGGGCTATACCTTCGTAGAAGAACTGTTGATGAGCCTTGTAACATGCTAGAACGCTTCTCAAGAGGAGTTCGAACCTGGAAGATGCCTTGGAGGTCTTCGAGGTCCTGACGACCTAGCTTGTGGGTGGATGGCCAGCCCGAAGAGCCACAGGTTGTGCTCTGCCCTGCTCATTCTGGACTTTTAAGACCTTCTACGTCTTCTGGAAACCCGGACCAATTACTGCTTCAAGAAGTTGCTCGCTTCGGTCGAGCAGCTGATGCACTTTTGGAGGGTTGCGCCCACAAGAAGGTCAGAATACGCTTCAATAGGGATCAATCTTCCGGTATACGTACCAAGAAGAAGGGGGACTGCACTTTGACGAAGACTAAACCCCTTGTAGACTCCTTCTAGGCTTTGCTGAATCTGTAATCGATCCTTTCTAGAAGAAGTAGGATTAGTCTTTTTCGTATAGCCTTGATGAATCTGTACTAAATCTTTATAGGCATAATAATAATAGAACTTCTTTCCGTATCTTCTGTTGTCTTTTTTAATAATAGGTCTGCGCCTTTATATCATCTGCGATGTGGTGGAGGAATGTTATCAGCTGAGATTTTTCATGCTTCTATAAGCCTCCCTTCAAAGTATTCCGAACTTGAGTCAAGCTCGGGATACTTTGAACAGAAGCATGTACATGTGGCTTGAGCGTACGTACTTGGTGATGTTTCAGATTCTTTTTTCTGTATAGGAACTCTTCTGTTCCCTTATTTTTTTCTTCAACATAAGGAGGGGTCATTATAGAAGACACACCTAAACAGAGGTAATATGAATATGGTAGGCATAATCTTTGCTGGGATGTAGAACAACAATTCAGAGGTAGTATGAACGTGAACCATTTTCTAGACATCCATGATAATCATAGGATTAATACGGAGAGAACGACTACTCAGAGGTAATATGGACGTGGCAAACACCGAATCTTTGTGGAGAAACTTTTCTTACTCAGAGGTGATGTGGACATGGTAAGGATAGAATCTACGAGGGTATAGAATGACTCAGAGGTAATATGGACGTGAAGGGTTCTATAAATGACAACTGTGGAGGATTGTCATGGAAAGGGTGCTTTACTCAGAGGTAATATGGATATGGCAAGCATCCTTCTACTAGAATAACAGTTCAGAGGTAATATGGACATGGCTGTATTCTAGAGAGTTATGACAAATTTGGGGTTATCGTAACGGGGATGACTAGTCAGAGGTAATATGGACATAGTAGACACGGTTATAGAAGGACACTTCAGAGGTGATATGGACGTGAAATGTTTTCTATGTGGTCATGATGACACAGAGTCTTCACGGGAGATGCAACTACTCAGAGGTAATATGGACATGGTAGATGCACAACAGGGTGTAAGAAAGCAATCCATAAGTAATATAGATATGGAGGGCTTTACTTACTGGGATTTAGTGTAGGAGGGTTGAACAAGTTTTTACCAGGATCTATGAGCACGCAGGAGGGCGCAGGAGCACATATTGGTGTTGCTGATGAAGATGGGTTTAGGGGAAATTTTTATCTTGATCATCGCGGGAGGCGCAGCCAGAGTATCCTGTGACTTTGAAGCGGGTGTCAGCGCCTTTCGGGAGAGCTTTATTTGTAGGGGCTCCTGGCTTGATGCCGTCGAAGGCGGCCGTACTGGAACCTCGCCCCGAAGTTTGATGACCAGGGGGGCTGGAGTCTTAGGTGGCTTCCCTTTCAGTCGAACCCTCATGGGTCCTTCTGTGACGGCTGCAGCTTCGGCTTCGTCATTGGCATCGTTGGACTTGTCATCCCAGGGGAGTGGCTTATACAGATTGACATCCGTACAGTATGCTTCGAGACCCCGAAATGGGTCGATATCAGCAAACTCCGTCTTGACGATCGCGTCACTGGCCACGTACTTCATACACTGGTGAAGGATGGAGGGGACGATCATGTACTCATAGATCCATGGCCGCCCAAGCAATATGTTATAGTTTATGTCCGTATTGATGACGTAATAGGTAACCTCAGTATGAAGATCACCTATTTGGCACTTCAATCGGATCTTGCCCAGAGGCTCACTCTTTCCCGCATTGAAGCCGCTGATTGTGGTATTCAATGTCGTAAGACGGTACATCGGGAGCCCTAGAGCTTATAGCAGACTTCAAAAGATAATGCTGAGCGATGAGCCCGGGTCGATGTGAATGCGATCGACCTTGATGACACCCACGTATCCTGTGTAGTACAGGGGTCGGCTGTGCCGGTGTTTTTTAGCAGTATATGTTGTGCGAAGGTGATGTTAGGAATCACCTCGACCAAACTATGGAAATACGGACATCGCAGGGTCTTCTTGGGCTGCTTCACCTGAGAGGTAAGCCTCTGCATTTTGCAGCGTCTCGCTGAGGGCGTCCCGAGTTGCTTTGGAGAGGGAGAAGCTCGAAGAGTGATAACCGAGCCATCGTATTGGCCATTTGCCAATAACAAAGTTGTAGGGCTTGATCGGGCCTACGACGAGTCCTTTCGTAGAGGCTTATCGAAGTGGACCTCCTTTTGTTTCTGCTTATCTGTGACAGGAGGTTGAGAAGGTCCGGCTTGTGCTGTATCGGAGTAGAATGGGTCACGATAGGGGGTCTCTTCTTCAGGAGCATGGTTTTCCTCTCGCTGGAGAGCCGAACGAGTGGTCCCTGGTGTCTTCTACCGAGAAGGAGACCATGCGACATGTCCGGCCTTCCTTCCTTTAGTCGAGCGTGCTGCGGCGTAGTCATGTCACAAGTGAGATCAGGATGAACCACATCACTTACCTTGCGGTGTCGTGAAGGGGATGAGGCCCTGAGCATTGTCCTAGCGGGCGGAAGGTTGACGACTCCATCATTGCCTTTGGGATAGGGACGACGCCGTCTTGAGTCTCGGCTATCAGAAAGCTCCCGAACAGTATCGTGACCATGTTGGCCGTCACAGTATTTTCCTCGTAATCAAGAGAGAGGACTTTGGCATCGATAGACATTGAATCTTTTTCCAACACGTAGCAGTCGCGTGTCGAATAGGATGTACTGGTGGTAAGGTAGATACTTGGGATTATCACCTTTCCTACTTCATCAGGACGTTGGGAGGTGGAAGCTGCAGCCTGCGCCCTTTGTTAGCATCTTGAATAACTCGAGAGCGTCTTCGTCATTGAAGAGTAGCTTTCCTTCGGCTTCTGTGCTTTGGCTGGCTTGGGGCTCACGCGCTGGACCCTTTGTAATATTGACGGCCATAGCTTGCTTGTGCCTTTACCGTCTCTTACTCGCTTTCCTTTATCTCAATAGAGGGGAAGTTCAGACACAAAAGTTGTGCGTCCTGTGCCTTCTTCTGAGCTATGTCTCTTCAGTAATGAAGGGTGTCCACTCGGTGCAGGGAGCACTGTGCCACAGTTCGATGGCAGGGAGCATATTCTTGGGCATGAATCCATGAGCATGGCTCAGGCATGCCTGGAGGTAGCCTTAGGGGGCCTGGTGGAAGCGTTCAATGTACGCTCGTACAGGCTCTTTTTCTGAACGATATCCATGAGAGTAGACATCGTCATATCCAGCCCTCCTACGTAGAACCGTTCCAGGAACAGTTCTTCAGGTCTTCAAAGGATTTAATACAGTTGTCGGGCAAACTACAGAACCATTCATAGGCCACCCCCTGTAGAGTTCCAACGAAGATGCTGGTGAGAAGGGCGTCGTCCTTGGCAGGTGTCCTGTTACTGACGCAAAGTACCTAAGTATCGTCTGGACTCCTTAGTATATAAGGGGCGATAGTGTAGCTCCCCTTCCCGAAAATTTTAAATATTTTTTTATTATTTCTGATTTAAATGGAGATTTTTAGAATTTTATAAATAATTATTTTAATTAATTATTACGGTAGATGCCTTTAGCCAGGGTGGAGTTTTAGAGTACAAGGTGACTAGGGATCATGGCACGGATAGTACAGTGGCGTGCTTTGACTAGTGTATTAGCCCTGGTAGGGAAAGCCGAACCATAGTAATGCCCTAACTAGAAAACCAGGCCAAGTTGCGCTTCACTCCTATAAATGATAATTTATTTATTAATTAAAAATATAGATTTTTAGGTGACCCGGTTGTGCCATTTCAGCCCGGACTGAATCCGAACCATGCCCAAGCGCATGTGGGGGGTAAGCGTCTAAGGATGTCCATGTGGATGTACAGATTAGCCTTTTTAAATTGATTAGTGACCTAGTAGGCCTTTTACAAAAGACAGTTATATTAAATATGCTTGCCATATAGAATAATGCTTATTGAATGTACAGTTGAATATTTCCTTAACATATATTTTGGATGTGGAATTTATGTGGCTGTATATATATTTTTTGTGCATATATATAAGTATATTCCTGAAATATATATATATATATATATATATTATATATATATATATATATATATAT
>JANAVB010019600.1:9073379-9085879 GCA_029216955.1 Iris pallida
ATAGGACCATATCATTTTCTGGTCTGTATGCCACGTTTGGTCCGATTCTGAGACAGTTGATCGGATCGCGTTTGCGGGCCCCATGATCCGATTCAACGGACGATTTTGTGCACGACCCATCGGAATCCAAAATTGGACATCGTTGGGTTGTATCATCAAAACAAATCTGTAGACATGTAGTTTGACGACTTTAGAGACCATTGACTTGGCACGCTTTTCGGTTGCAAAATCGTGGTACAACGGCGGATACCGTTTGACCCGAAATTACTGTTTGCCCATGTGTCCATAATTGGACTTAAGGACAGGCAATTCAAGCTAATTTGACTATTCTGAGAATGTTGGCAATGTTGTTTCAGCTTTCGGAGACAGTTGTGATGATTTGGACTTTATGGCTTAGCAGTTGACTATATTTTGTTGGATTTGCGTGCAACCTCCAGGCAAGATACCTTGCCTCCCTCTACAGTTTAATGTCATGCTTATAGTTTTTCCTGTGATTATTTGGTTATCATTTGGTTACTCTAGCTCTATAGATTTATATGTTATTATCAGTTCTCTAGTCGACTTGATTTATATATGTTCTTCATACCGTGTTCACTAGTTCTTTGACTTGCCTGTATATCGCCTTTATGATTTGATAGTGTCGATATGCCAGGCTTGTTCACCTTATGAGTTCATATTAGAGTTGTCCTTACCTGGGTCTTGACTGAGTTGTACCATGTCGTTACTTGTACCTCGACTGGTTCGTGTCATAGAACGAATACGTGTAATTGAACTGCTAAATCCTTATTATTGTTTCCTTGGCACCAGAGAGTCCACTCGGGACGAGGGTGTTTGTCTTGATCTGTTGCACCAGAGAGTCCACACTCGGGACAAGGGTGTTTGTCATGTTCATTGGCACCAGAGAGTCCACACTCGGGACGAGGGTGTTTGTCGTGTTTACTTGCATCAGAGAGTCCACACTCAGGACGAGGATGTAGTACTTTCACCAGAGAGTCCACACTCGAGACGAGGGTGCCTTGCTGTGAACTAACCAGAGAGTCCACACTCAGGACGAGGGTTAGTGATTAGTTCAAACCTGCGAGTCCACTCGGGGCGAAGGTTTGGTATTCCATTGATCTCATGTTCACTTGTTCATCCAGCAGTTCAGTTACGTGTAGTTGTTCTTGTATTCTAGTTCATAGTCACCTGTCAGTAGTCACTTGTTAGTCGCTTGGTAGCAGTTTGGTCGTAGTCTCGTGCCATGTTAATTGTCTTTTCTTGTTTATATCCCGTTTATATTATCATGCATGATTAAATTGCTAGATAGGCATTTTTTATGTATCTTGTTATGTCCTCTGAGGACCTGATGATCTCTTCAGGTTTAGCGATTGCACGAAGTTAGCTAGTAGTTCTGGATGGCGGATGATTCGCGATTCTTGTGGGTTTCGAATGCGATGATACGCTTACGGGTTTCAGGTATCATTATTACGATTATTATCCGTCTGTGCTTTCATGTTTTATCCTGAGATATCATATTTTTTGACTCAGTTTTAGACTCTTGTTACTTTCTTTTGAGTCTTATCGAACATATATGCTAGTGGGCTGCAGACCATGACCCATAGTGTCCATTCATGTTTCGTACACTTATTGTGGATTTGAGATATAGATTTGTTTTGCCATGATTTGGCAATTTACCATAGCCGTGACAGCATTTACGTATTCGAGTCGGGCTGGAGTCCGCTTATTGCGTAGCTGGCTTGCTCACGCTCTCGCGTCCGAAAAGCGGGCGCGGGTCGTGATAGATAGTTTATGGTTTATATTTTGGAGGATGAACCACATCGTCCCACTCAGCAGGATAAGGCTGCCGGATGCCCATCTTTTGAAGTGTGGCTCGCTTTTCTTTGGCATCGTAGCGAGCGTATAACTCCTCGAGTGCTTACTATATTTCATTGGATACTGCTGGATTGATGGTCGACGGAGTGGCCGACGACTGCACGACTTGGTTTATGACGGGTAGGGTACTAGACCCATCACGAACCATCAGAGCGGCAGGTATGGAGGCAGTAGAAACCAATCTATCCTTGATCTCCAGAACGACAGAGGCTAAAGTCTGCATGGATATGTTCATTGCATTAAGACTTCCTTCGAGAGCCTCAATGTGTTTCTGCTGATCAGCACTTCCGCTTGATTCTTCGTTGTCATCAGCCGCCATGTGCACAGATGCTATGTGCGTGTAAGTAGAAGAGGTGGTAGATCTTTCGCTTTCTGGTTTGGAGTGCTGGTGCTAATCGTATTATGGGAAGACTGGCAAGTTGCGATCGTCCTCTGACTCGACATTGTTCCTACCCCCGGTCGTCTGACTACTTGTACCGACAGAAGTGTCGGTGTCATACGTCTTTTCGTCATGCTAAAATGAAGGGTTGTTATACACCATAGCAGGATGGCTACCCCCAGCAGGTGTAACGGTCGATGAACCGTCTTCTTGCGACGATGATCCGTCCATGGAGCACATGTGTTGGAAAATACCTTCTTTGGGCACAGTCTTCTTGCTACCCCCAGGCCGATATTTAGACTTGCCAACCGAGGAAAGGGGTTTCTTAGATAGCTTCTTCTGGATCGGAGAGTCCCGAGCAACAATGCATAAAGCAATGCGGAGCTCTTCTTCTTCACCAGTTCTCGGTCGTAGCCTTTGAAAGACAGACCTCCTCTTTGGCGATGATGGATCTGCTTGACAATAGCAGTAGTTGATGGTAATCTGAGTACAGTTGGGTCTTGATTTAGATACCAACTGCGTCTCTGATTCTTCTCTCGTCCTACGCTCGCAGGGAGCAGACGAAGTCTTCATGCCTCTACTTCCTTCGTATACATAGGAGCGCGGTGCGCAGTCGAAGAGATATGGAGAAGGCATTCTTCCTTCGAATTCCTGTGGGTGAGGTTCGAGTATGCCTCGATCAGAGAGTCACTAATGACGTACCCCCGGCCTTGAGTAGTGCTAGTGGGTGCTCAAAGGATGACGGGGTTCCACCGGACGAGGCTTCGGAGAGTCTAGGGTGGTCTTGTATAGCTTTCCATCGGCTGCACGCATTACTGTCAACGTGGGCCTCCGATCCTCCATCGACGTAGCACTTTGATCGCATGGGGCGAGTGCTGTCTTGGATCTCCTCCTACCACGATTAGATGACGCGTCGTATTCGGAATCCAACATGGCCATACCCGATGGACTGGTTATTCTGTCGAAGATAGAAGTTCTCATCGGTGTAGCATCCTCCACGAGCGGGCGAGCCATCATTTGCTCCTTTCGATGTTGAGCCTTTGTCACGCATGCCATAGGATAGCCGTAATCTTCTCTGCGTTTCCCGAGCATGGGATGAGAGAGAGATGACCTGGCATCAGCGGTCGAAGGGATCTTCGGGGCTTCATCGACGAGGAGGGTCTGAGATGCAGTCTCCGCCATCGTGTTGTTAGTCGCAGCCGCCTTAGGCACCCAGGTCCGTTGATTCTTCTTCGATTTTACGAACCGCTTCGAAGGGCTCGACTTCTCTTCAGAAAGGAGATCTTCAAAAGCTTGCTGGTTGAAGCGTATGACCAAGATCTTCTAAGAGGATCCCAGCAAGTCATCACCGAATTGCGTCACCACCTTCTCGTTGGAGGAGAAAGTAGTCCCCAGCAGAGTCGCCATCTTGTTCGACATGACAAAGGTAGAATGACCTTTTTGTATTATGAACGTAAAAATGAGTATAATTGATTCTTATACGAAAAAATATAAGTACAAAAGTTTCTGGAAAAGTATGACGGTGGAGATCGATCACTACAGTGGCTCCTTTACTCCGATGATGATATGAGACTTGCTCTGACTTTCTGGTGCCTTTGATGGAACTCTAGGGTTTCCGATCAGGAGGACGCCAAAGTTGAAGATTTTGATAATTATATGGATCTTCTTCTCCTTCTCCTTCTCGATCATGTTGTTGGAGGAAAACCTCTCCTATTTATAGGAGAGAGGGGCATATATACGATGTGCATTAGAGTTTCGAGATATGAAAGAATCCGTTGTCCTTGCACGGTACGGGCTTCTGTGGCGCTGACACGTGGTGGGTGCTGAGATTCCCCCCAAACGAGATCTCTGGTGGTTATCAAAATAATCGAAGGAGGTGACATATGGCGTGTGCCGATTTGCTTGTTCGGATGTAGCCGAGCAAATCTTGGGATTTTATCTCAAATTTGGATTACGTGTAATCTTCATCCGAGATTTAAATTAATCTACATTTATCAACTTGATCAATCCCAATCCTATTTTTGAGAGAGGCAGTTTAAGCAAATCGATTGGGTAGGACCATGACATCTGTGCTTCAGGCAATACTGGCTGCGTTTCTGGGGCGACGAGTAGACTGTGCTTCTGGAGACGACGAAACCTCTGTGCTTTAGGGCGACAAGTGGACTATGTTTTGAAGACAACGGGGCCTCTGTGCTTTTAGGGGCAACGAATAGGCTGTGTTTCAGGTAAAGTCACTGTGCTTTAGGGCAACAAGTAGGCTGCGCCTTCAGATAGACCATTTTACAGTACTTTATAGTAGCAGTCGGGCTTGTGCTGGAGGCAAACGGTTTCTCCCAAGTCTTTGCTGAGAACAGGGGCTGTTGAACGGGCCGGGTCGGAACAGAGTGCTGTGCCGTTGGAGTTGAGGTGGTGTAAAAACATCACCAGTCTGTGCCTAAGGTTGGCGCAGGAATGTAGTTGCGCCTCTGGATTGAAGGCATTGGCTTTGAAGTCTTCTTTTAAAGAACAATGAATGACCGCTCCTTAATAAACGACTCCCTTTTTATTGCCACCTTTACTTGGGGAATTTCAAGGGGTCCTAGGATAGTCTAGGACTTAGTCGAATGAACTTTATTTAATAAGGTTCATCGTGCTGAGTCCTAGATTCATCCTATTTATGTAGGAATTTTGACCGTCGGCCATGTGGCCTGTGTTTTGGACCACTCTCGCCCTATATAAAGGGGTAGTTTCTTCTAAAGAGTCACGTCTTCTTCTTCTTGTTGTCCTTCAACACCAAGCAGGATCCAGACTTAGCTTCGAGCGGCGGATGGCCTTGCCTAAGTCAAATTTTGGTTGAGGATTCCTTCGTTCAAAGGTTCTATTCCTTCGTAGAAGAATTGTTGATGAGCCTTGGAACGTGCTGGAACGCTTTTTATGAGGAGTTCGAACCTGGGCGACGCCTTGGAGGTCTTTGAGGTCATGACGACCTAGCTTGTGGGTGGATGGCCAGCTCGAAGAGCCACAGGTTGTGCTCTGTCCTGCCCATTCTGGGCTTTTGAGACCTTCTGCACCTTCTTGAAACCCTGGCCAATTACTGCTTCAGGAAGTTAATCACTTTAGTCGAGTAGCTGATGCACTTTTGGAGGGTTGCGCCCACAAGAAAGTCAGAATACGCTTCAATGGAGATCAATCTTCCAGTATGTGTACCGAGAAGAAGGGGGACTGCGCTTTGACGAAGACTAAACCCCTTGTAGACTCCTCTAGGCTTTGCTAAATCTGTAATCGATCCTTTGTAGAAGAAGTAGGATTAGTCTTTTACGTATAGCCTTGATGAACCTGTACTAGATCTTTGTAGGCATAATAATAACATAACTTCTTTCCGTATCTTCTATTGTCTTTTTTAATACTCGGTCTGCACCTTTGTATCATCTTCGCTGTGGTGGAGGAATGTTATCAGCAGGGATTTTCATGCTTCTACAATATGTTATTGGTTTAGTCCCACAAATGGTTGTGTAGTTCATTTTCCATTTGATTCAGTCCCTGCACACTCTCTGGTGTTCATTGTTCAGATTCTTGTTTTAGATTATGACTTGCATAAGCTATTTAATTAAGTCCAAATGTTGGTTCCTGTTAATGTTAAGTCCACATCTATATGTTCAGTACATTAGTCATCTGTACAGACATTAACTGTTCAGTCCCCCTTTCATTCATTTCGAACCATGTTCAGTTCTCCTATCAAATTAGATTTCAGTCCATACCTTGGGTTTGGTTCAGTTACTTCTTCTAATACCAAATATCAGAAGATTAGCCACCGTTGGTTAGTTCAGTTTTATAGAACTTTGTTCATACCTTTGATTATCCATAGCAGTTGCTAGATTGAAGAAGCCCTTAATTACCATGGTATCAGTTATTCATTCATCTATACATTACTGTTATAGACTCTTGTTCACTCATATATCCTTTCCACTCATACTTTAGAGTATCATTCACATTTCCCATTAGTTACAGACTTGCACTAGGACTTAAGTGTTTATCCTATCATGATGTTCATTTCCCATTTACATGTATCAGCCATATGCAGGAGGTATGTATCAGTTTACAGACTTGGCATTAGTCCCTGTTTAGTTAGGTCCCATCTATATGTTCAGACACTTTGGTAACAATCCACATCATATTTGATTAACTCTCCTAATGTCCAGTCGAGAGTAGTGGTTTGATGTGGTTGATACTAAGTTCAGTCCTTGGTTTCAGTCCCTGTTTAGAGATTTATTATCCTTGTATCAGTCACTGTGATACTCGAGCAGTCCATACTTCCTATATTGGGACAACCCTATACTTATGTTCAATTCCTTCCTTATGTTTGGTCAATTATTAGTTAATTAATAAGGTATCAGTCCATAGGTGGATATGGGGTATCAGTTGAGAGAGTAGAGGAGAATATGGATTGAGTGTAACTCCTCTTCCCGAATTTTCAAAATTTTATTGTTATTTATTTTACTTATTGTGTTCAAAATAAAAATTCTCACCAGAACCTATTCCATCACAACAACAACAAGCCTCACATCCCTAATTCTCTCAAATCCCTAAACCCTAACCCTAACACTAACCCTAAACCCATGTGTTCCAGGATATGGACTCAGTACTCCTGTCGAAATAGCCAGCGCCTCCGCCACGTCGCGGTTGAGACTTCCCGAATTTAAATTTTCTTTATTTATTTAATTTAGTCTTAAATATTTTCAAGTAGAAAAAAAATATATATAATTTTTAGTTTTAAAAAAACGTTATAGATATTCTAAATAGAAAAGAGATTTTGCCAAAATGTATTTTAAATGAGATTTTTATGTAATAGACCTTTAATGAGGGATTTATTAGTATCAATTATTTTACGAGTTGAATTCATAAAATATAGTTGAATGATATCAATATCATTCTACATCCTTATTGTGATTGATCATTAAGTTAAGGTTTTACTAGAATTTCTTTAGATATATGAATATATTTGATCAAATGGATTTAGTTTAGTATTCTAATCAAATCACATTTTATTAAATATTTATTTGATAATATGTGATTTATATTATTTTCCTAATTATTGCACTGAGCCTTAAATTGATGCCGATAAAATATTCATATGATTTTAAAAACTACTTGATATCATCAAATATTTATTTACACTAATATGGATTTCATTTATTGATGGATTATGATTAATTTTGGTTTTATCTTAATGAATAATAGTATTCAGTATTATTTGACCAGGTTATATGTTGAGTTTTTATATATATTAAATGTTCATACTTATATGTATAGAACCAAAGACATAGAGCCTATTTCAATCAAATATATGCAAGCCTTAGCCTAATCATTTTTTTAGTCGACTTATCATTATTAGATGGAGATCGAGTAATCTAAGTCTATCTCATGCTAACACCAAAGCTTTTTGATCCATATCCTAATAAACTAAAAGCTACATCTGATTTGTTTCCTCTCAATCACCCTATAAATATTTCTTCTCATAATCCTCTCCCCGTCGAAACCCGTCATCACGCGCATCCCCTGGCCTATCCCGAGCGAGCCATCTCCATACCAACACTCCCGTGTGGAACTTGGAAGCAAACCATCTTCACACGACCGACAATCGTCTTGTCGAACCCGACAACCAAGTTAAGCGACCCACATCCACTCCGATCGCCACCACCACCATGATCAACTCCCCTTCTCCATCAACTTCATCTCTGGCCATAGCCATTGACACCATCGGCCACCCATCCGACTCCCCGCCATCTCCAAGAACACCACCATCATCATATTCGTGCTCGATTGTGTCTTTGTCCAGCACAATCACCGTATCAATCATGTCCAGGCCCGTGTTGCCCATGTCCACATCAATTTTACTATCATGTGTCCATTCATATCCACAGCAGTACATCATTCATGTCCGCCATACCGGACACGACTCCGAATTCCATAGAAACATCATTCCATGTGTCCCCCATCCGGGACACACAATACCATCTCCCAGAGAAGAAGCAGAAGGAATCTAAACCAACCTCACCACCTCGCATGGGAAGTCCGTCGTGTCCGTGCCACCCGACTCCCCTATCCGGACCCCTCCAAAACCATCAGCACCACCTACCTGCCACCCGACCACGTCCCGCCACCATCACGTAGCCGTGCCTCGTCCGCATAACTCCCGACGACCAACATCCGCCCCAGCACGTCCCTCGCCGCGAGCCGCCAACCGTCGAGAGCGGAGCCCTCTCTCTCTACCAGACTTCGTACCCTCCGGTGGCAGACGACCTCCTAGCTCTCTGCAGTCGCGCCTGCGTAGTCGTACCGCCGCGGAAGATCGAACTCCGCCGGAGCCCTGTGCCGTGCGCCATGACCGAGCCCGCTCCTGTACTAGTGATCGATCCAGGTGCCACCAGACCAGAGCCTCCCTTCCGTAGGTCGCGAGCTGCCTCGACTGAGCGTCGCCCGTATCTCTGCCGAGACGTGGCTGTCCTAATTGGAAACTTCACGACGCCCGGCTGGTTCCACCCCTTTCTTTCTGCCACCGAGCGCCGTCCGCCCGACCGACCGGTGTCCCCGTTCTGCGCGAGCTTTTCCGAAACCCAGACCCGCGACCATGCCGCCTTGACTTTCTGACTTCAGATCCGTCGGCCACCTCGTCAAAAAACTTCTATCATCATCACCATCACCCTGGTATGAGCTCTTCCAGCCATACCAGGAGCTGGGGGTGATTTGAGCAAATGTGCCATAATCTCAGTTAGATCAGTAATAAGAAAAAGAATTCAGAAGAAGAATTGGGGAAGAACAGGTTGATTTATATTGCAGGAAAGGGAAAATAACAGAGAAGAGTAATAGAAGAATAAGGAGAATGAGAGTTCTCTCACAAATTGGCTAACCTTCTCTTCTCCTTACAGCTACTTATATGTAGCTACTAAAGGCCTGCCAAGGCCTAACCGAATGCCTGACAATATCTAACAGAATGCCAGCTAATAGGTATGCTGACCTGGCCAATTAGCTGACCTGGCTAACTGTGGCTAACTGCCAATCAATGACACCAGTCAGTTACACTATAGTGGAGCCTATTGCTATGGCTCTATTGCTATGGCTTATTGAATTGGAATGTAACAATTGCCCCCTTCTCATTTTGACCTTGTCTCAAGGTCAAAGTGTGGATAATTTTTGATGAAGTCTTCATAATGTACCCACTGGGCTTCGTCTTCAGAGCAGTCTTTCCATTGAACCAATAAATCCACAGCTGCCTTTTGCCTTCTCTGAACTAGCCTCCTATCAAGGATCCACTCTGGTTCCAGTACAGCTTCTTCAATTTGGCTAGGTGGTCCAGCTTGAATGGGAACTCTTGGACTGATGTGTTTTTTCAGTTGTGAAACATGGAAAGTGGGGTGTATCAAGGATCCCTCTGGGAGTATCAGCCTGTAGGCTACTGACCCTGTCCTTGCTGCCACTTGGTAAGGGCCAAAATACTTTGGGGATAGCTTCTGTGGTCTTCTGTGTGCAACTGAAGTCTGTCTATAGGGTTGCAATTTTAAGTAAACCCAATCACCTGGATCAAAGTTCCTGTCAGTCCTATGGGTGTCCACCATCTTCTTCATCCTATCTTGTGCCACTTGAAGGTTGTCTTTCAATAACTGGAGAGCATTGTCCCTGGATAGGATAGCTTCAGCAACTTCTAAATCTAGAGTGATGTCAGGTATGTATGTGAGTAAGTGTGGGGGGGTTCTCCCATATACTGCTTCAAAGGGAGTAACCTTAGTGGCAGAATGCCAGTTGGTATTAAACTAAAATTTTGCCCATAGTAAATGTTTACTCCACTCTTTAGGTTTATGACTGCAAAAACATCTCAAGTAGCCTTCTATGCATCTGTTAGTTACCTCAGTTTGACCATCAGTTTGGGGGTGATAGGCAGTGCTGTGCCTCAGTTGAGTGCCCTGTAGCTTGAAAAATTCCATCCAAAACTGACTAGTGAAGATAGGATCTCTGTCTGAAACCATAGATCTTGGCATTCCATGAAGTTTGAACACTCCCTCTAGAAAAATTTGAGCTACATTTGCTGCTGTATAAGGGTGGCTTAATGCAAACAGGTGTATATATTTTGAGAGTCTATCAACAATAACCATTATAGTTGTTTTGTGATAGCTAGGTGGCAGGCCTTCAATGAAGTCCAAGGAGATGTCTTCCCACACCCTATTTGGAATAGGTAATGGTTGGAGAAGTCCTGCAGGAGATAAATTTTCTCCCTTGTTTCTCTGACAGATGTCACATGCTTTGATATAATCCTGGACAATTTTCTTCATCCCCTTCCAATAGCAAGCTCTTTTCAGTCTGTGCAAGGTTTTAACCACCCCTGAATGCCCTCCTTGTAACATGTCATGATGTTCTTTCAACATCTCTTTGACAAAGTTTGAATCAGGGTCTATTAAGAGCCTATTTTTGTAATACAGTAGACCATTTTTGAGAGTATATTTGTTGGGGTCGAGTTTACCTTGCTCCCATTTGGCTAACTTCTTCTTGTAATAATCGGAGTTTGCCATTTGTTGTTTGAAACTATCAATCCAATCTGCAGTTATTACAGTGATAGCAGTTAGTGTAGTTTCTGCAGCTTCACCTCTTCTTGATAGACTATCTGCAGCTTCATTTTCCTTGCCCTTTTTGTACTCCACCCTGTATTGATATCCATGAAGCTTGTAGACCCATTTGTACTGAGCTTCAGTATGAACCTTCTGTTCTAGCAGATGTTTTAAGGATTTGTGATCAGTCTTGATAAGGAAACACCTTCCCCATAAGTACTGGTGCCATTTTTTAACTGCCAATAAGATGGCCAACATCTCTTTCTCATAAGTGGAAAGTGTAGTGTTCCTGCCCTTGAGGTTTTGACTGAGATAGGCTATGGGCCTGCCTGCCTGTATTAACACAGCTCCTATTCCCAGACCAGAGGCATCACACTCTAGAGTAAATTCCTCAGAGAAATTGGGCATTGCTAGAACAGGGGGTCTAGTGAGTACCTGTTTTAGTCTGTCAAAGGCTTCTTGAGCTTTAGCACTCCAGAGGAATGAGTTCTTCTTAAGTAGATCAGTGAGAGGGCCAGCTAAGGATCCATAGCCCTGTACAAAGCGCCTGTAGTAGCCTGTAAGACCAAGGAAGCCTCTTAATTCCTTGAGGGTTCTGGGTGTAGGCCACTCTAAAACTGCTTTAATCTTCTCTTGATCTACTGCCACTCCTTGACCAGAGATTATATGTCCCAAATATCCCACTTGTTTCTGTACAAAGAAACACTTGCTTCTTTTTAGTTTCAGTTGGTTGGCTTCTAATTTGCTGAACACTGCCTGTAAATGCTGATAATGATCATGAAGTGTGGCACTATAGATGAGAATATCATCAAAAAATACTAGAACAAATTTCCTCAAATACTCTTTGAAGACTGTATTCATCAGTGCTTGGAATGTTGATGGGGCATTAGTTAGCCCAAAAGGCATGACAAGGAACTCATAGTGCCCCTCATGAGTCCTGAATGCTGTCTTGTGCACATCTTCTTCTACCATTCTGACTTGGTGATACCCTGCTCTTAGATCCAATTTGGAGAAATAGTGACTACCATGGAGTTCATCAAATAACTCCTTAATGAAGGGAATTGGGTAAGTGTCTTTCACTGTGTTGTGGTTTAGCCTCCTGTAATCAATGCAGAGTCTCCATGAGCCATCAGCTTTCTTCACTAAGAGTACTGGTGAAGAATAAGAACTATTACTAGGCCTTATGACACCTGTTTGTAGCATTTTTCGTACTTGCCTCTCTATCTCATTTTTTGTAGATAAGGGTGCCTGTAGGGTCTGTTACACACTGGTGCTGCTCCAGGAATGAGGGGAATTTTGTGATCAAAAAATCTTTGTGGAGGTAAAGCTGTGGGTTCTTCAAAAAGGTGTGCATAATCATTAAGTAGTCTGGTTACTTCAGCTTCTTCTGATTGAGTAGATAGATTCTGGTCATTCTTCTCCATAGCACATAATTGGATGAGGAAAAAATAAGAATTTTGCCTTAACTCTTTTGCATCAGGTTCTTGCAGGTGATTCTTCTGTGGCTTGACCCCCTGGAGTAGCTTCCACACACCTTGTTCTTCAAACTCCATGGTCAGTTCTTGGAAGTTCCAGCTTATGGTGCCTAAGGTACTGAGCCAATTAGCTCCTAGGACCACCTGGTAACCTGGAATGGATAATAATAGAAGATTGGCCAGGATTTTGTGTCCTTG